>JBAMCL010000550.1:0-143643 GCA_037075165.1 Hirtodrosophila histrioides
AATCACAACTTGGTTCTGAGATTGACTCAATATCAGATTGTTTTGATCAGGGCGATTTGGACAATTCTGTAATTTATTGTAATTCGGAATGGAACTCATTGAATAAAAGGTTATTAACGATTAATGAATTAAAGACCACGAAGCGTATCAGTAAAAGCATATTAGTATGTAAAAATGACTTTTTAGGAAATAAGAAGGTAATCTCTATCATTTCCGAGGCTTTATGCAAAGTATTTAATATGGACTTGGCATTTACGGTAATCACTAATAGGCGAATACATGATGTAAAAAGGATGAATATAGTTGGTGACTTGCATGATGAGATTCCACTGGTTAAGTATCGGCATAAAAAACTGGATTTTGATTCTCTACAAGAAGATCATAATTTTATTAATTCAGGTAATGGTGTAGAAGACTCATTGATTCAAATTAACTATGAAGTTCAAAATGAAGTTGAAGAAAACATTCCTGACGATATGAGTTGCAGAATAGATGATTCGTCAAATAGATATCAAGCTCAACTTTGGAAAAATAATATTATTGCTATCAATGTAATAGAGTCACTCGAGAAACTTAATATTGAAGTAGAAACTTGTCTTACTATAAATAGTCTTTCAGAACTTGAATTAGAAGTTCAGAAAGGAGTGGACCGATATAAAAGATAGATTGCTCACCATTATTAGAGAAGGCGATGAAAGGCAATTGGTTTTATTTCCTTATGCAGGGGGAATGGCTAATTCATTCTCAAACTTGTTAAAGAAAATAGATTTACTGCCAGATAATACTAGGGTCATCAGGCTTAATTATCCTGGACATGATATCAACCAGGGTGAGTTACTAAATAATATATATGATTTTGAAAAATATTTTCAACCGGTCATTGAGAGTTTATTAACCAGACCAACATGGTTTTTCGGTTATAGTCTAGGTGGTCAATTAGTATATAAATTCAAGCAAAAGTTTAGCTCCCTGAAAATGATGCGAGGCATTGTTATTGCAGCTTCTCCCGCTCCATCAGAAATCAAAAAAATTAAGGGATCTCGTTATCCGGGCGTGGATGCAGCGATTGAAAAATTAGTGAGTAAAATTGGTTTACCTGAGAAATACACTGATCAGTCTTTACTGAAAAAAGAATTGATAGATTATTATTCTCCAATTTTCAAGGCTGATTCACAGCTTTTTCATAGCTGTGGACTCGATAATATTCAAGTCGGTTTGAAATTTAATTCTGCTGATATTTTGTTTGGTGAACGTGATCAATCAATCACAACAACTGACATATTAAGATGGATTAACTATTTTGATGCAACTGTTTTTCATTCATTTCCCGGTGGTCATATGTCAATGGTTAGTGAGGAGTATAGTGAAAGGACCATGTTAATAATCTCCAATGCTATGAAAAAAGATTAGTTTCTCACTATAACACTCGCTCCACATAATATATGTGTAAGGGCATTTATTATGTGAAACATGAACATTTTGACAGATTTTGATATCGAACTAATTGTGACATCCATTTCTTGCTAGAAGAAATAAAGTGCAGACTAAATTTGATGGTATGACTCTAATTTTCAGAGTCATACCATTTTTTCGATTGTTTTATTAGAGTTCTATGATGTTTAGTGTTGATGGATAAAATCCATCAACACTATTTTTATGTACAACAAAAGGACATATCGTCCTGTGCTACAATCAAGTCGACCAAAATCAATTGAAAGCAAGTATCAGATATGTCCCAAGACCATTCTACTAAAGCACTGCTCCAAATTAAAGATCCAAATATTACTGATTTAGTTATTCAAGAAGCTACTAACGGAAGCTTACAAGTGCTTGCAAAGCTAACGTATTCCGTTACTGTGCGCACGTTTCGGCAAACGCTCTATGGTTAATAATGGCTTTAAGACTGAAGTGAACCCCATAAATTGGAGTGAATTTCTAATCTGGCTAACGTGTATAGCGTTTTAGCAAACAATTGGTAAGTAAAATTAACCTAGAGCGGCGATTCATCAATCAAATATGGCATTAAGGTAGATTGCAAATTTAATCCGAATTTTTGGACAAATTGGTCAGCATGACCTGATAAGGTGTTTGCCAGTTAAGTATTTTAAGTGGTCTCTGGTTAATTTGTAGTAAGGTCGTCGTTAAATTTTGAGCACTAATGTGCTCAAAACAAGTCCCTTTAGGATAAAAATAACGTAAGTTCCGATTAAATCGTTCATTACTACCACGTTCAGCTGGCGTACAAGCATAGCAGTAATAGGTCTTAATACCATATCGTGATTCAAGTGATACTAGACCACTAAACTCAGTACCACGGTCCACAGTAAAGCTGTGCACAGGACCATTAAAAGTTGTTAGAAACTTAGTTAGGGCTTCATTAACAGTTGCTGTTGTCCGATCTTTTAACCGGTAGGCCCAAAGGAACCGTGATTTGCGATCGATTAAAGTTAATAAAACTGCCTTACTATGCCCACGAGGGCCAACGACTGTATCTAGTTCAAAATCACCGATGCGATTACGTTGATTAACCACCATAGGACGTTGTTCAATTGACCGCCCTAATGATTGATTATATTTAGAACTTTGGTCAAGGTTACGCTGTTGGCGCACGCCATGTTTAGGCAAATCATTTAAAGAAAACTCAATTTCCCCTTGATTTAACCAATTATAAATTGATTTAGTCGCTAGTTTAAATTCGTGAGCAATCATTTCTGGTGACCAACTTAGCCGTAAATGGTTTAAAATTATTTGCCTTAATTTGTCATTCAATTTAGTCTTTCGGCTACATCGTGACCGTTTGTATTCGGCATCTGTTTGGGCCACTTCAGCCTGGTAAGGTTCACATCGAGCTAATTCATAAGAAATTGTGGCAGGTGATCGTTTTAGGCGATCGCCCATTTGGATATTGGACAGGCCTAGTTCACAAAAGGTTTCGATTTTAATTCGTTCAGAATAGGTTATACTAGACAAAAGATCAGCTCCTAAAAGATGGGTTTGTGGTAAACACCATTTTAAGGGAAGCTGATCTTTTTTGTCCGAACAGCGTCGGATTAAATTTACAATCTACCTCTTGCTAAACTATTTTTCTCGGCATCCAGTTTATTAAAGCTTATTATCCGTATTAATTATACTTAATCTAGTTTATCAAACTAGTAAAGACTTCTTGCAGAAGTCTTTACCGAGAATGCAGCAAAATAAAGGAGTGTAATGTGATATAATATAAGGGTAAAGAGTTACATGATTATTTAACAAAGAGTATTTACCAAAAAGAAGGTGAAAAATGTGTCCATTAAGTCCAGCGAAACTTCTAAAAAAGCAGACCCAAAGGATAAAGTTGTTAAACGTAATCGGTGGCCACGAAAAACTAAAGAGAATGGTTTGATTGATCCTAAAACTGGAAAAAAGAAATGGCACATTGACGTTCGAGCAATTAAAGATAAAAATGATATCCGTAACTTAATCTCCGCTTTAAGCGAAAATGGTTTCATTGGTCTGCGAAATGCTTTAATTTTTAAAATTGGCATTTCAACAGGATTGCGAGTCAGTGATATTTTGCAGTTAAAAAATGCTGAAATGCAAAATGCTACTGTGGTGCATGTTACCGAGCAGAAAACAAAAAAGCATCGTAATATTTATTTACGAAACTTGTTAGCAGATATTATGGAGTACCAGCAACAACGTCCTGATCATTCAGAATGGTTTTTTCCAAGCAGCCAAAACCCAACGGAACATTTAAAAGAGGGGACGTTTTATCAACAATTGAATATTGTTGCTGATTCAATTGGCTTAGAACATGTCGGCACGCATACAATGCGAAAGACTTTTGGGTACCAGTATTACATGGCGACGATTGCTGACCCCAAGATTGCCACTTTGCCAACTTTGATGACCATCTTCAATCACAGCTCGGAGCAAATGACTATTCGTTATATTGGCTTGGAAACTGAGAGAATTCAAGAAACATTGGAAGACTTTCATCCATTTTGATTTTAAAGCGATATTTGTATAGTTGTGCATACTTAAAGATGAACTTACTCTTAAAACGCGCCACAGCAACACGCTAACATATAAAAAGAGCAATAAAGTCTAGATTAGAACACTATAAAGCCATATCGGCTTACTAAATAATTCTGCACCATTATTTTTTCAAGTATATAAAAAGAAGGGACTTTTATGGATTACACAAAAGAATCACTATACAAGGCATACGCAAAACATACTAAAATGGGTCTAGATGACTTACACATGCCTGGAACGGATAGTATGTGCGCTGTTTGCGATGAAATTAAGCAAATTGATGCAGCATTAGAAACTGGCCATACCGTAGTAAAGAAAAAAGAGCCCCGCAAATACCAGCGCTATCAATCAAAGGTTTTTGAAATCGCTGAAGCAAACGGGGTTAAAAGCTATGTACGGATTACAACCCAAAAACAAGCCAACGAATTCCTTAAATCCCAGCAATATAAAGAGATCTCTCCTGTTAATTATAGGAGCGTCTATCTTATTAATGACAACGGGTCTCTATTGAGTCTAAACGAAGCTTTAGCACAAGACCCTGAAGTCAGCGGTTTAATCGGCTATAAAGATGCCTCCTCAAATGAGAAAGGGTATGCTCGCCGAAAGACCAATCCTTTAGACCGTTATATCAAATATACTGGCAATAACCTTGAAACTATAGTTAATTTCGTCAAACCGTTAAAAGCTGCTAAAACTAAGAAGGGTAATAAGGTTCAGGTTAATACACCACAAGGCAATGTTAGTTTGAAAGAAACGGATTACTTAGTAAAGCTACCAAATCAGCGGTTATTACATTTTACAGGTTTAGAGTTTCAAGATCTATATGATGTGAATATTTAAAAAGCATTCAAGCAATAGAAAATATTGTCTGTTAGTAAATTTTAGAATGGTCTATTTCAGTAAACGCATCATTATTTGGGCAAGTACTATTAAAAAGAACTTCTAAGAGGAAAGCGTCAATACTTTGCGCATAATAAGTATTGTTAAACAAATACATTTTTAGCTAGTATCTTTTACTTGCGATATACTAAAATCATGATAGTAATTGCCAATGGAAACAGCAATTGCTGTCATGCTAACTCTTAAAAAGTTAGCCACTTTTACAAATCATATTAAACACAAGCTGATCCCTGATAATCAACTTGTGTTTTTTTTTGAAGGTCAATAATTGATAAGATTCGCAATTTATTGTATTATTTAGATGTAAATAAAAGAGCTGGTAAGGACATACCAGCTCCCTGTAAGCCGTTTTAAGAACGGTGGTAGTCTAACAAAGAAACTAATACAAAATTAGCTCTCGTCGACCGGCCAAAGTTTCGGAGAGCTTTTTTTGTACACTATTTTTGGCGTTTGTCGAGGTAACTGAGCAACGCTAATAGAAACGTGCCCGCTACAAACAACAATGTCAAAACTTGATACGTGGACATGTGTTAAGCCTTTCATGAGATTCTCCATCCTCATACGCATTCCCCCTTGGAGGTACTGCAGACTTACCACCACTCTCAAAACTTCCTACGCTACAATTCTATCACAGAAAACACATTTGTCTGTCATAGAAATGAGCTTTTACTTCATTTGCTGAGGCTAGACCACACTTTCTTTTTAAATACTTATGCTGATTTTCGTAAGTAGAATTAGTTGTTAGTATGGGGTCAATTCTATAATTAATCCGAACAAAAAGAAAAAAGCCAAAGCAATCTCTTACGTAGTAATTGCATTATCTAAAATTACATTTTTATCTAACATTAAAAAAATAGCCGAGCTAATCTATTTAAAAATCAGGTCGATTTTTCGTATACCATTTATCAAGTTGCCGAGCCACGACTAAAGGATTTTCAGAATTATTTAAAAAATCTTTGAACTCAGACCGCATAATATCATAATTCTCCCAGTCATCAACTAAATGGTGTGCTCTTTCAGCCAAATCTTCAAAATCATCACGTTTTTGCAATTCTGAAATTTTCATTTATCCACCTCTGTGTCCCTAATCTGACCAAACTGCAATTTCAAAGCGGTCCGGTATTTCTTCATATATGCCCGTTCTTCTATTAAATGCACGAAATTCCGTTTTCATACCCTTTCATTTTAACCCAAGACTGGGCCCTGAATGCCATTTTTGTACGTCCATTTCTTTAGGTCTGCCATATCATCAGTTTTGTAAAACTCAGTGATAAGATTGTTCCATTCTTCCCACAATGTAAGAGGAACGTTAATTAACCCGGCCCCGGAATCAATCATTAACTTATTTGCAGCGAGTAGGGCGGTCCGCTTATTTCCATCCCAGAAAAGTTGTCCTCGCATATCATGATAGAGTAGTTCCATTGCTTTTTCTGTCCCCGTTTTCGAACCAGACACTAAACTATTCAACCATTGACCCTCAAATTCTGAGTCCACGGGATTGGGCTCGAATGTATCTTCACCCATATCAACGGCACCTTGACCAGTTCGAAATTCTCCTGGAATAAGTGCATCCTGCGCAGCTACTACAGCATTGATCTGTTTTTCAAATTCAATACTTAGCGGCTGATCTATTGTAGTAACAAGTTCCCAGCCACGTTTTAAATTGACAATGGTATTAATGTCATCAACGGAAACGCCGGCGACCCCCATACCCTGCATTATTGTCTTAGTCTGCGGTAGAGTGGTATTGACACCTTCAAAACGAGACGCCGTGTGAACAAGACGATCGAAGTTCATTCGAGCATATCGTCGGTTTTGATCTGGTGTCAAATTAAATTTATCTGGAAATTTCATTTCTAAGCTCCTTACTTTAGTTTATGTGCTATGCCAGTTAAGCTAGTGCTATTGAATTTTTTTCAAACTCCACATTGCAACAACTTATAAATCTTTGAGAATATTCTCTTGGCGCGTTTCAGAGACATGCATATACAGCTGCGTCGCATTTGGACTTTTTTGACCAAGCTGAGTTTGAACCATCTGGGTGTCGTGTCCAGACTTCTCATATAAATCAGTCGCGATACTGTGTCTCAGCTTATGTGGTGAAAAGGGCTTCCCATAGGCTGCTGAATATCGCTTTACGAGCGTTTCTACGGTACTAGTATTAATACGGGTAACTTTACCTGCACGTGCAGTAACAAATACTGCGTCCAAGTTATCACTGCCTGGATAGAGAGTAGGGCGTTGGTTCAAATAATCTTGAATATAATGTAGAAAACGAATCCGCAATAAAACATCATCCTCGACATCGCCTTTGCGGATCACTTTGATCGAAGGGACTTCATCATCGAGATGCAAATCTGAAAGATTCAAGTTACATAACTCGGATAATCTGACACCAGATGCTAAGAATAGGGCAATAATTGCAAGGTCACGTACCTTATTCACCTTAAAGTATGCAAGCTGATGCGCCGTTATCTTTTTCGCATACTCTTTGTCGACAAAATCTAAAAATACCTGGGCTTCACCATTGATCAACAATTTTTTCCCGATGGTTCGTGCGCGAGTTTGCAATGTCCGACCGTCCTTTACCAGCGGTATTTTTTCCATAACATTCCGTGCAATTAAGGTCTTCCCATTTATACCTTCAGACTCACTAGATAAATATTTGAATAAACTCTTTAAGGCCGACAGAGAGGGGTTTATTGAACTCTTTGACAGTCCATTATTTTCTTTTTTCGTATTTAACCGCGGCCGGTTCAACTGATATTCCTTATATAGTTGCGCATCTGTAAGCGAGAGATTCTCCAGGTCTGAAAGGGTAATATCACGATTGTTAACTGCTCCTGTTACTTTCGTTGTACGCATCCAGTCGAAAAACTGCTGAAAGGTAGACAGGTAATGGTATAACGTAGTCAATGACAAAGGAATGCTTCGCTTGGCGTGATAGTAGTCATTAACGTAGTCAGGAAGCTCAGGAAGCAGCTTCTCAATTTGGTTAATATAGTCTTTTTTTTGCATTTAAACTGCCTCCAAAATAATAATTTTGTGTATTAATTATTTAATATATAAAGTTAAATCCTTGATTTATAACTGATGCATAAATAGGGGACTGCTAGCCCTGGTAACTCGTAAAAAGCATCTTTGTCCAAAATAGACAATGGTCTATACTGTACAAGAACTCGCTCATTTTTAAACCATCTTTTTTTCGTTTTTGGGGTGGATTTTAGCTGTTCTAAAGTTGTTAAACGCCTGGCCAACTTAGTTACATCAAATTGACTATCACGGATAAAAAAAGCGGGTTTAATGCGATAGTTGATGGCCATACTTGCGTTTGAAAATTCAACACCATCAACGCATTTGCCAAACATCTTAAGAAGCTCCTGTTCACGTTTAAAAGCCTGCTCTGCATCATGTAATATGTGCCATGACTCGACTTGTAACCCTGCAATCCAGTAATCCAATAAGGATGCTGTTTAACTTGCATTAGTCGGCTCCTAACAAAAATTTTGAACTAGCCAGATAATCAAAAGGTTTTTGGCTTTTACTAAGTCCAATTTACTATATTATATCATGTTCATATTCAACTTTGTTTAAAATTGAAATAATATTCAAAGTTAAAATCAATGCTTTTTCTTTCTTCTCCCCTATCTTTTGCTATTTACAGTATTGGAAATATTAATTTTATCAATAAAAAGGCCCAACTCGTTTTCGAATTGGACCTCTTTATAAAGACAACTTAGTATTCCAGCAATTTATTAGGCTTTTTCTGCATCGCCATTATTACCAAAGTAATACAAGGTACTACCATCTCGATAATACCGGTTACGATATTGGACATGGTCTGCACCATAGTATTCTAGCTTGTTATTACCGTAGTGACGCAAGCCCGTGATCGCGTCACCGTTGCTACCGAAGTAGTACAACTGATGATTGACGGTGGCATAACGATTACGATATTGGACGTGATCCGCACCATAGTATTCTAGCTTGTTATTACCGTAGTGACGCAAGCCCGTGATCGCATCGCCATTAGCGCCGAAGTAGTACAACTGATGATTGACGGTGGCATAACGATTACGATATTGGACGTGATCCGCACCATAATATTCTAGCTTGTTATTGCCATAATGACGCAAGCCCGTGATCGCATCGCCATTAGCGCCGAAGTAGTACAACTGATGATTGACGGTGGCATAACGATTACGATATTGGACGTGATTCGCACCATAGTATTCTAGCTTGTTATTGCCATAATGACGCAATCCCGTGAGCGCATCACCATTGCCGCCAAAGTAATATAATTTGTTACCTTCTTGGTAGTACCGGTTACGATATTGGACATGGTCGGTCCCGTAATATTCTAATTTGTTATTACCGTAATGACGTAAGCCCGTGATTGCATCACCATTGCCGCCAAAGTAATATAATTTGTTACCTTCTTGGTAGTACCGGTTACGATATTGAACGTGGTCCGTTCCATAGTATTCCAGCTTGTTATTGCCATAATGACGTAAGCCCGTGATTGCATCACCATTGCCACCGAAGTAGTACAACTGATTATTGACGGTGGCATAGCGATTGCGATATTGAACATGGTCAGTCCCGTAATATTCTAATTTGTTATTGCCATATTGTCTAAGTCCCGTAATTGGCTGTCCATTGCTACCATAATAATATAACTTGTTACCCACTCGTTTATATTGATTTACATACACTTGTGTTTCTTGGTCCGCTTCAACTTCTAGGAAAGTTTTTGTGCCGGCACTATTACTTGTGAACCCATTGTAATCAATGCTGACATCAATAAAGCCCGTATAGTCAGAACCCGCAGGTAAAAGCGCGGTGCTAGAAAATTGCCAAGCACCATCACCTGTATTCCATAGATTAGTATTTGATGGCGTGTATGGATATTGTGCTCGCCATACGCGTGACTGACCCACAGTTCTAATTACGGCATCTCGATATAAATAGGTTGTGGAAGTATAGACCCCATGATTGGTATAACCTAATGTATTTAAAACGGACCAGAAAGTATTCAGGTTAGCTGTAGCATTTACCGTATACGTCTTCGCATCTTCCATGTCGGCAAACAATAAAACTTTTTTGGAAACCTGGTTATTAACCAACAGATTACCCAAGTAAGTCGCTTCTGCTCGTGCTGAATCCGCGGTGTTAAACGTTGCATAATGATAAAAGTCAACGTTTAACCCAGCGGCATTAGCCATCCTAGCTTGAGCTAAGGCCGCTGGATTGGTATAGCCGGTACCCTCGGTCGCTTTAATAATAACAGTTTTGATCCCAGCAGCCTTTAATTTATTATAGTCAGATTGTGTCATTGTACTTTGATATGAGGCAACATCTACTACGTCAACCCGTGGTCTTGTAGTATCCCCTATGTTCCAAACGTCGGTTGCTGGTGCACTTGCGGACACTGTCATTAAGTTAAGGGTAGCCTTCTTGGCTGTTACTGGCTGACTTGTTACACTTGAAGCGGCTGATGTGGCCTTAGTAGCTGTGCTTGCAACTTGATTAGAGGAAGCACTAGTTTTGATAGCTGTGGTTTCGCTGCTTTGACTATTGCTACTGGTTACAGCATTACTACCCACTGGGTTAGAAGCATTGACAGGCGCAGTAGACGTCGCATTCGAACCTTGGCTTGACGCTTCGCTGGTTACGGCGCTAACAGCTTGACTGTTTACCGTACTGTCTGTACTAGAGCCTGCAGTGTTTGAGTCGTTATTGCTTGTCATACTTGCTTGACTTGAGGATTCACTAACTGTCGCATCACTAGCCTGACTACCTGTCAGGCTTGAAGCTCGGGTAGTCGATGTACTATTGGCTAACACACCTGTTTTTTGTGTCGATCTGCCGGTGGTCGTTGTGGCTTTTGGACTGGTAGTATTCTTAGATGACTCCTCATTACTGATTGCCTGCGTATCGGGTGCGCTCACCGAGTGCGTCTCATTATTGGCCATATGTATGCTCGTAGCCTCTGACACGGCATCAGCATGAACTGCCGTACTTTGCATAAATGAGCCGCCTAAAATCGAACAGGCGGTAATCCCTGCTACAATCCAGAGCTTACCAGATTTATATAGCTTGAATCTGGTGGATTTTTCAGTGTTCACCGACTTATTTTTTCTTGATTTCATTTTCTAATACCCTCTTCTTTTACCATTCTTTCGTCCTATTCTAATCAGACATTACAATGGTTATGTCTAGCTTATTCAACAATTTGTATGGTTTAGGCCACAAATAATTATAACATTTTTTTTTTTACGAATTGCGGCAATGGTTTTTCAAAATAATAAACGATGCCAGGCCGTGTTAAAAAATCAATTGAGTCACGAAAGTCGAATATCGGCTATTATTTATCGCCGTAAGGCTTGTTTTAGAGGATAAAAAGGGTTAACTGATTAGTTAGTTCTGTTCTGTTTTAATTATGTTAAAGTATATATATACGATTTAAGAGGGTGAAAAATTGAACGCTAAATTTCCTTATCAAAAAAGCTTTTTTAAGTTACTCACTCAAAAAGGCACCGATGAATCTACGCTTGTACAATATGAAAAAACGTTAAGCGATTTCTTTAATTACGAACAACATTTTAATGAAACCTTTGCCCGTGATCAATTATTAGCAGATTTCACAGAGAACGATATTAGATCCTATCTAAGTATGCTAGCTACAAAACGCGACTATCAGATTACGACGGTCAACAAGTGTTTGTCGAACCTCAGAGTTTATTTTGGTTTTCTCTTTGAGCATCGCATAATTACAACATTGCCAACCTATGCCATTAAGACAAAAACCATTCCAGCCAAGAACCTGGCCACTAATTGGCCTGAACTATTACCAACATGGTTAACCAACAAAGACTTACATCCTTATACCCGCGTTTATCTGCTATTAATAGCTAAGGGATTTAAGAATAATGAAATTTTTGCTCCAGGATTTTATAAAGATTTCTACAAACTGGATTTTTCTCCTAATGAGAAAATTGCTGTAGCTGATTTGAAACAATATAATCGGCCACTACAAGAGAATTATAATTCCCATGAACTTTTTTTAAAGACTCATGCGCGCGGAGTTGGCTATACATTAAGTCTCCCTGCCCTACACCGGTACTTGCAGACTGACTCTCAACGCTTAGGAATCCCTATCAGGCCAGTTCTATTGCGTAAAGAATACATGTTGTGGTATCTTGCAAAACATCGTAACGAGGCCCCTGAAACAACTATGAAGCGTATTAGATTAGATATTGACAGCCTAAGTTATTATCAAAATCAATTGCGCATTAAAGATCTACGACTTCTTAAAAATAAAAGAAACTAAAAAATGGTATAAATTTCTTTTTACAGAAATTTATACCATTTTGCATTGTTTCATATTATTATATCAGCTTAAGATAACTACCGAATAGTTGGTTTGCGACGCGGTACTAGGAACATCGTTGCACATACTGCTCCTAAAATACCAAGCCCAATTAAGGTATTATTGTTAGCCGCATTTTCATCAGTTTGTGGTAACCCATTTGCACTCTGACCAGCTGTTTTAGCAGACCCTTTTGGACTTGACAATTGAACATAATTTTTTTGATTAAAACCACCCACAACTCGCATTGCAGTAGCATTATCTTTGTGATAACTAACAGCAGTTGACATACTCATATGATTGCTCTTCGTATTGGCAGTCTTAACCGTTGGCATTGTAACTACTGTGTTCGATTTATTCTCTCCACCATGTAACACCACATTTGACTGGTTACTTGTTGACTTCGCATCATTTTGATGCTTTGCTAAGAAACGCTGTGCTACTGCTCGTGCTTTAGTTAAATTATCCTGGGCTGTCTTATATTCCGTTTGCGCTACTGCCAGCTTCTTTTGATCTTGAGATAAAGTATCCTTAGCCTTAGCCAGATCATTTTCTGCTTCCTTGACAGCCGCTAGCTTTGTTGCCAAGTCTTGCTTGGCTGTTGCTAAAGCATTCTTTGCATTACTTAATACCATCTCTTTAATCATTAAGACATGCTTGGATGCTGCCAATGTAGCTTTGGCTGAATCAAATGCGTCGCTCTTGGATTTCATAACCTGTTTTGCCCGGTCTAAATTACTTTGTGCCTGATTCAGAAGCGCAGGCGCATTCTCGTAATTATTCAATTGTTTTTGCAACTCAGCTAAGTTAGCTTTTGCTTCACTCAGTGCTTGTTCTGACTTAGTCAAGGCTTTCTGACTTTCCGTTAGCTTCTCATTAGCCTGTTTTAAGTTGTTGCTAGCTTTATCAGCCGTAACTTGTAAAGATTGTACTTTAGCTTGCTGTTGCGCAAGATCAGTCTTTAGTTGCTCTAAATTGGCAGTCGCATCAGAAAGCTTATCTTGTTGAATGCTTAGAAGGTTACTGTAGCTTTGAACATTAACAGTTGCATCATTTTCAGTTTTTTGAGCTTTTTCAAGCTGGGTTTGATAGCTATTCAGCAGTGCTTGCTGTTGCGCCAAAGTTGCTTCGGTGTTTGAAAGTGCAGCTTGAGCAGCAACTTCATTGGCTTTTTTAGCATTTAAATTATCCATCGCTTTATTTGCTTCAGCAGCTGCATCACTCAAAGTAGAGTTTTGGTCAGCTAGTCTCATGTTAAGCTTTTGAATAGTTGCTTTGATATTAGCAATATCACCATTGGGGTTTCCAACTTCTTTACTGTCAAAAGTATTGCCCGTCTGCATAATGAATTTGGAATTATCTACCGAAATAAAATGAATTTGGCCCATATTGTCGATTGAAGCACCAAAATATGTTTTAGTAAAAGTTGGATCGTTTCCAATCTTTAAATCATCGTAACCATCAATAGAAACTGTGTGGAAATACCCACTATCCTTGTCATAGAACATCATACTTAGAACTGCGTCATAAGCAGCAGCTTTTGCTTGATCCATATTCGTCATCCCGGAATCCCAGCTATCGGCATACAAATTCTCGTAATATTGGTCCTTACTATTCAGACCATAGCTGCCAGCAATATCCGTAATTCCTTTTACATCATGATCATTCTTCTTAAAGAGGTCCCAATTATCGGACTGATAACGGTCCGCAACTTTATGGGCAAAGTCAATTGAACCATTACTGATTACAATTGGTGCATTACCAAGTTGTGTACGAATCTGGTTTAGTAAGTCCGCCACAAACTCTGTTAGTTCCATTCGCTGAGAAAAGCTCATATCACTTGGTGATTTAAAAGTATTCTTTTTATCAAGGGAATTTGGCTTGTAAGCACTATTTAACTTACCACCTTCGGCTAACAAATTTTGTCCAAGCGTAACATTTTTGCCTGCCATTAAATCATCTAATACTTTGTTTGTTAATCCTTTAGGTAAGGTAATCGTATTATGCGCTGCCAAGTTAGCCTGTTGTGCTTGCAACTCAGCTTTTGTTTGGTCAACCTGTTCCTGATAAGCTTGCTTAGTATTCTTAGCGGCATTTAAACTGTCGTTTGCGGTATTTGTTTCTACTTTTGCCTTGTTTAAAGCACTTTGCTTACTTGCTTGATCATTCTGAGTTGAGCTGATTGACGATTTAGTCGAGTCTAT
This sequence comes from Hirtodrosophila histrioides, assembly GCA_037075165.1. Classification (NCBI taxonomy): domain Eukaryota; kingdom Metazoa; phylum Arthropoda; class Insecta; order Diptera; family Drosophilidae; genus Hirtodrosophila; species Hirtodrosophila histrioides. Next base: position 14,494 of record JBAMCL010000550.1, read on the forward strand.
ATTTTTTTGGGCCTGAACTTCCTGTGTTTTAGCTTTTTGAACCTTATCTTGGTTCTCTTTAATACTTGCCTGCGTATCACTAACTGCCTTTTTTGCGTCACTAACAGCCTTCGATTGCTGTTCAACATGATTATTCGCATCCGCAACTTGCTTTTGGCCGTTTTTTAGTTCATTTTGCGCTTTATCATTATTAGTCTGTGCAGTATTTTGCGTTTGCTTAGCACTATTATAGTTCTGTTCTGCACTCTGGACATCACTAGTATCACTAGCTACTTTATTGTTTACTTTCTGAATATCATCTTTAGTTTTTTGAATATTTTCTGGGGTGGCTTTCTGTGCATTAGCCTCCGCTTGTTCCTGTTTTGCTTGTGCATCCGCCTGTGCTTGTTGTGCTTGGTCCAAGCTTGCCTTAGAATTGTTTACATTCATTTGAGCAGCTTGTTCTTCCGTTTGTGCCTGATCAACGTCCTTTTGAGCGTCAGATTGCTTAGATTGAGCATCTTTGACAATTTGTTGTGCAGTCTTTACATCTGTATTTTTTTGGGTGCTATCTAACTTATCTTGTGCATCTTTAACAGCACTCTGACTGGCATCAACTTTTTGCTGTTTATTGGTTACATTAACTTGACTATTCGCAACTTTTGTTTTGTTTTTAACAACATTGCTTGCCTGTTCAACATCTTGATTTGCTTGTGTTGTAGCAGTATTTGTCATTGCCTTAACCGTATCGGCATGAATAGTTCCCGCGCCACTATAAGTCATGACCCCCGCTGAAACCGTAGCTAACCCCAAAGCGATTCTTTTAGCATTCTTATTCATAACAAACGATCCCCTTTTTTATTATTGTTATTACTACTTAATTGTCTAACACTTTAAAAAAATTGCAAGCGAGTTTGAACTTTCATGATCCAACAGAGAATTGAAGATCATTCTAAACTTACTGGTTCGATACTCTCAACTGCCTTTTTGGTCAAATCATAGGTAATCATGAATAATTGTTCACTGTAAGTTCCCTTGTCGCCATCAACTTTAGTTCTTGTTTTCATTAAATAAAGTCCAGTCACTACATTACTATCAGCTTGCTCTGTAAACCAAGCAGTTGAAATAACTTTAGAAGTCATTTTGTTAGCCTTGAAATTTTGGGCCTGCTCCTGAGCATCTTTTTGACTACCACCACCAATATATTTTCTAGCAATTTCAGCATTTGCATATTTTTGGGCCCGCTTATAGCGAGAAGCATAATTATCACCTGACCAATCATTTACGGCATAAAAGAAACCATCAACTTGTTTTTTTGCAATTTCAGCGCGATGGTTTATTGCCGAACTACTATATTTAGCCACACGATTTGCTTTTATTTCTGCGATGTATTTTTTCTGTTGTTTCACTTCTGTAATCAACGCTTTATTCTGATTTTTAACAGTAACAACCCGCCAAGAACAGAATCCTACAACTCCGACTAACATCACTGTTAAAATAATCACTAAGTAAAACAATCGATGTTGTTTATGCTCCATCGCTTTAATCTGTGCAATATATTTATTTCCTGCCATTATTGTTGACCTCCAATCTTTAACGATATTTTGACGGTAGATGACTGGCCTTAATGCGACGATAAGAATCAACGTGCCACCAAGGTGCCGGGACTTTTTCTACTTTAATACCCGAGTTTTGATCATCAATCATTGTGTCGTTTCCTAGATAAATACCAACGTGATCAGCATTATTAATGATTACAATATCGCCAGCCTTGGCATCTTTTTTTGAAATAGCGTAACTGTCGTTATCTCGCAAAGTCCATGTAGTTGGCCGGCCTGAAATTTGAATGCCAACTTTACGCATTGCCCATCCAACATAACCAGAACAGTCCGTGCCCAACTTGGCTCCACTAGAACTATCCAAGTTGCTAGGATTACCGCCAAAATTGTATGGCGACTTACCCTTCCATTTAAATAAGTAGGACTCCATATCACTAAACCATTTTGTTTTCTTACCAGTGACATTATACTCATCTGATGAGGTTGCATTACCGCCACAAACATCACTAGCATCCGCATCAGTTTTGCTATCTGAACCAATGCTTACGTTTCCGTCGTTGTTGGCTCCTGTACCCTTACCTGCTAATTTGGCGTACCACTTTCTGGCTGCAACCTCATGGCCATCATTGTAATTGTTATGTGAAGACGCTCCACGGCCAAAGCAATCCGTAAAAATACCAGCAGCATCACTAACATTCTTGATCTTCTTCCAGGCATCTGGCGACTTAACACCATGGCCATATAAATCAATCCAATCAGGGCCACCACTAGATACATGACCGTCGGAGGTAACTGCATGATTGAAGGCGTCCACCCAACAATATTCAACCTGAACGGCTGATCCCTTCCAATCTAAGTTCTTATTCTTAGCAAAGTTTTTCAGCCGATCTATTGGCGTAACTTGAAATAGTCCCCAACCAGTTTGACTAGCAGCTACACCTTGTTGCATAACACTGGGAACTAAGCCACCACTTTCATAGTCGGAGTATCCCACAATAGCTGCAGCATGAACATCATCAAGCCCTTTAGACTTAAAAAATTTAAACTCATATTTAGCAATATCAATCGCTTTTTGACTGGTTGGGCCCGCCGGCACATTTGTATCAGTATCCCCACACTGTTTATCCTGATTTTGTTGGTGATATCCAATACCACCTAAGATAGCAAGCAGAAAGATAAATAGAAAACCAGCAATACCTATAACCAGTAATTTGCCAATTTGTTTATTCATGATTTCCCCCCTTCTTTAAGAAAGTATGTCAAAAGTTGCGCATTCTAGCTGGTTTTCAAAACATCAGTTTTAAAACTGAGTCATCTGCTTGGAATTTCTTTCCTAACATAAAACTCAGTAGGTGTCTCACATTATTGGTAGCCATTATTTTATGGTCAGTAATCAACGCAGGAACACTGTTAAGTCCAATTTTTTGTGCTGTTTCATGATCTTCATCTTGAAATGAAACAAAATTGACTCGTCTATAACTGAAAAAGGCCATTACAAAAATATATGGATTACTCTTATGACAATCGGGACATCCCTTTTTATAAACATAGGTTATCTCGGTTGGTCGCTTAAGAGCATCTGCTAGACTAGTTCCTTTAATTTGTTGAATAAAAAAACCTATCCTAAGCAAAATTAAGATACATACTACAGAAACCATTATTCGTCTCACAAGCTTTTTCTTCTTCATAACCATCACTCCAATTGCACAATACCGTCTTCAGCAACGTTGTGCTTTTTTAAGATATCAATAGCTAACATAAATAGATTTATTGGCGGCTTGGTACAACTCTCTGGCGCCTCATATTGGTTATCTAATACGGAAATTTTTTTGCCAGATTGATTACTGTCAAAGGTTAACAATCGTCCACAATTAGGACATGGAAGATTACGTGCTAGCTGTTTGGCCGACTGCTTATCTTTACTAGTAAATTCACTAGCTTCTTGGCAAGCTGAACAGTATGCTTCAAACACTAATAATCGATCGTAGCCAATAATAACTTCTTTTGCTTTGGGATTATCAGTTAAGGTTGAAAGTCCACCAAGCTTCAATACGGTTTCCATTAAATAAGTATTGTCATCAAATGTATGACCTTGCATATAGCAATATGCTCTGACCATCTCACGTTCATAGATCTTCATACACAAATCTTGATCAACCTTATTTGCGATATATAGGTCAATTAAATAAGCATTTACAACAATAGCGAAGCTTACTCGGTCATTACCAACCTCATTTGCAAAATGTGCAAAATTCTGAGTACCAAGATGAGGGTTCACCTTAAATTCAAAACTGAATCCCTGCCAATCCAAATAATCATTTGCCCAAATACTTAGTTTCTGCTTAATTTCTAAAGCAGCCCGGTTTCGAATCATCGTTTTTTTGTTTTGCATAACAACACTTCCTAAAAAGAGCTGTTAACCATTACAGTCAACAGCTCAATACTAAATTCAATTACTTTGCCATACTGATCAAATTATTAAGCATCCTGCTTTTTACGCAGCTTTGCGGAGCCCAATAAGAAGATTAGTCCAGCCGCTCCTAACATTGCCATAGCTGTATCATCATGTTCCCCAGTTTGTGGTAATGATTTAGCTTTTGCTGCAGGCGCTGGTTTCGTTATCTTCATAACCTTCGCTGGCGTAGCTGCCGCTGCAACTGGTTGAGGCTTAGCAACTGGCTTAGCTACAACCCTAGTTGGCGTTGGCGTAGCCTTGTAAGCTGGTTTCTTTGCTGGCGTTACAGCCGGCTTTACTGTTGGTTTTTCTGGAGTTGGCTTTGGCTCTGGCTTTGCTGGTTTTGGTGTTACCGGTTGAGGGGCCTCCGGAGTAGTTGTTTTCACGACATTAGAGTTAATCGTCTCATTATTGTATGATTCTTGGAAAACATTAAATACCGTACCAGTACCAACACGCTTGCATTGAACATAAGCAACCCAACCCATAGCATTGGCTTTGTTAGCATCACTGTTAATAATATCTAAGTACGCATTCTTAGCCTTAATTTGAACTTGATTGTTAGTCGGGTTATAAACCGATGTGAAGTACTCAGTTATATCCGTGCCTTTTTCAATCTTGGTACCATCTGACAAAACAAAGTCATGTGTAGCATAAACTTGGTATTGGCCTGTATAGTCATCTTTGTCACTCAAAGTATCCTTAATTGACCACTCACTAGTTGAACCACCATAATTAGCTGAGCGTTCCGATGACTTCAATTTGTAATCGAAGACATCACCTAGTTTGATTGTTTTGCCATTTAAGGATTTTTGATTACCAACATTAACTACAACATCTTTTGAAGGATTCATTTGTGGAATATGGTTAATAACCGTATTCGTTTGAACAACTTCGCCAAAAGTATCTTGGAATGCAGTGTTAGATAAATCGCCTGTAACATCTTTTAGAACATGACCAACTATTTGGATAGGAAGCTTATAACCACCATACTGTTTTAACAATGCCAATACGTCACTATTAGTTTGAACAGTGAACTTTCCTGTAACACTATCATTGGTAATCTTAAACAATTTACCCAAATCAGTCTTACCGTCTGGACTAAAAATGTGGATATCTGATGGATCAATTCTTACCCGAGATTTATCATACGCATCCCAAACGGAGATACCTTTAGCTAATTGATCTTTTGTTGCAGCAACATTCTTCAAGTTAGTGAGATCCATATAGATCGTGTACTTTACCAAATCGCCACGAGCAATATTCTTGCCGTTAATATCAGCCCCAGTAATATTGTGTACTTCTTTAGTTGGAGTAATAGTAGGCGTATAGATGGTTACTTCGTTAGAGTCATCCGTATCATCATTCGTTGTCAAAGTATACTTATTAACTAGTGTCGCACCATCTTTTGTTACCGTGCCATATAAGTCGACTACTGGTCGTACTAATGCAGCGCTCTTGTTAGCATTGTAATAATCAAACAGAGCTTGGGTGCCTGTCACAGTGATGTCCTGACCGTTAACAGTTACGTTATAGAAGTTTGATACATCCTTTTGCGTACCATCTGCTTGCTTCAAATATGCCTTATAACCAGTATATTGCACGCCGTCCGGAAGCTTATCATGACGAACTTCCTTAGTGACGGTTGTTTCCCGATTAGCCGGCAAGTCTTTAGCCGACAGTGGATACGTAATAGTAGTTCCCTTAACAACAGTCATTCCGTTAGCTGTTGCTGATGAATCTCCCTCAACAACCCCGACTTCAACGTCCTTTTCAGGAGTATCACGCCAAGTAGTTACACTAGCTGGTGGAGTAGGTACTTTATCGTTATTGATAATCGCACCACCGACATTTGAAAGCACGAAATTAGCTGGTGCATCCGCATTAATCTTAAAATGTGGAACAAGGATAGTAACTGCATTATTTGGTGCTTTAGTCGGGTCTTTACGAGTTGCAACAATTAGCCCGTTGCTTCGAACAAAGTTGTATTCGCTCGTGACATTTTTCCCGTTTTCAGTAACATCCGCACCTAATAGTGTGACGTACTTATCGCTGGCTGAATAATCATCATAGATACCAATATTGGCGACATGATTTGCCATCTTTGATTGATCAGGGTAAGTTACTGTAACGGATGCATTTGCCGTGTCACCAGCTAGATACATTTGATTGTCAGTCGTCTTCCCTTGATCATCAGTCCAATGCTTCACCGGCTGTGGTGCGTACACATAAATATTAGGAACATTAGTGTCAACAGTTACGTTGTTCAGGGTGTAACTACCATGATTAGGAATGGTATCACCATTCTTCAAAGTAGTTAATAGTGTCCCATAGCCCTTCAAGTGTACTGGACCAGCCGTTAGCTTCGAAAGATTGCCCTTATCCGTTACGATAAAAGACAACACCCCGTTGTTATCAACAAATTTACCTAAACTAGTAATATCGATACCATTATCAAAGGCTTTTGCCTTACTAATATCAATAGATAATTGTTTTTCCGAATAATCATCATTGATTTGGAAATGTTTTAAATTAGTGGCTAAATTATTTGGAATCTCTGCATTAACTTCAAAAGCAACTTGATCGCCGGCAACATAAGTCTTGCCGTCAGTAATAGTATTGCCATCAAGACTTGTCCAGTGTTTGTTAGCTTCTGGATGATAAGGAACAACCTTCACTGGTGTAACAGGTACTGTGTCATTATTTATGGTTCCACTACCACCATTAGCAATTTTCGTACCAGACGGAACATCTGCATGTAATTTCCAGTGACCAATAAAGGTCAGCACACCAGACGGGGTAGTATTAGCATCTTTACGAGTTAAGGTATAGTGACCATTACCATCCTTACTGAAACTATATAACGATTTGGCGTCCTTGCCATTTTCAAATAAGTCGTAGCCAGTAAAGTCAGCATACCGTTCAGAATCAGAAAAATCATCGGTCAAACTAACCTTTGTTAGTTTAGTATTTAATTTCTCTTGATCTGGCAGTTTCATACTCAACGACGCACTGATGTTGTCTCCATCAATGTAAGTCTTGCCATTAACAACTTGATTACCTTCTACCCAGTTTTTCACCGGTTGTGGTGAATAAATATAAATATTGGGAACATTAGTATCAACAGTTATGTTGTTCAAGGTGTAACTACCATGATTAGGAATGGTATCACCATTCTTTAGCGTCGTTAATAACGTCCCGTAACCCTTTAGTTGCACCGGCCCGGCAGTTAACTTAGCTAAGTTGGTTTTATCTGTCACAATAAAGGATAATACACCATTATTATTGACAAACTTACCCAAGCTTGTAATATCAATTCCATTATCAAAAGCCTTTGCTTTGGCAATATCAACAGATAATTGTTTTTCTGAATAATCATCATTAATTTGGAAATGCTTTAAATTAGTGGCTAAGTTATTTGGAATTTCTGCATTAACCTCAAAAGCTACTTGATCGCCGGCAACATAGGTCTTACCGTCAGTAATGGTTTTGCCATCAAGGCTTGTCCAATGTTTATTAGCTTCCGGATGATAAGTAACCACTTTAACAGGGGTGACTGGAACTGTGTCATTATCAATGGTCCCACTACCACCGTTAATAATCTTAGTCCCTGTTGCCACATCTGAATGTAGCTTCCAATGACCAATAAAGGTCAACGTGCCAGCTGGGGTCGTACTTGCATCTTTACGAAGCAGTGTGTAATGTCCTTTACCATCATCTGCAAAGCTATACAAACCATCTACATTTGTTCCATTTTCAAATAAATCATAACCTGTTAAGTCGGCCAACTTGTAATATTGTGATAGGTCATCAATCAACTGAACTTTAGAAAGTTTCTGTGTTAATTTAGATTGGTCAGGCAAATTCATTGATAGCGCGCCTGTAATCGTATCACCATCGATATATGTTTTCCCATTAACAACTTGATTGCCTTCTACCCAATCTTTAGTAGTAGTCGGCGTCCATTCATGATAAGTATGTTCACTGGTTTCGGTATACGTACCATTAACCAATGAATACCCAGTATCACTATCATCATCGGCCACATGGTCAATGTTAGAAGTTTCTACCATATTAAGTGTATAAGTTACACCAGTCCCTAATTTGCTTGGATCTTTGGCCGTCACCGAGACTTGATATACCGTGTTACCCTTGCTGTCCTTACCAGCTGAATTAACATTAAAGTTAAACAAACCGGACTGGTCATCCGTTGAGTTCTTATCGCCACGAACAACGTGCAAGTCACTGACGTTAACTGAAACCGGCAACTTACCATTGGAAAAGTAAATATTGTCACCTAATACAAATTGATCTGAAGTTACCAGGCCCGTAGTGGCACTAATATGTTGAGTCATTTTTTGGCCAGCCAAAACAAGCTTGTCTTCATGGTCTGCTACTTTATTTGTGACTGCAGGAGTATCTACAACTAATGACTCCAAGTTAGCTTCCAAGCTAGGAGTAACTATATCCTTAGGTGGCGTTGGTTTTACATTTTTGGACTCGGGTAATACAGTTGAACTAATTGCCCAACAATCAACGTATGGCCAATTAGTGTCTGTAGAATACCTGATTGTATTACTACTACCACTAATTTGATAAACTACCGCTCCGAAGTACTGATCAGGGCCATCTGAGACATCCCAGTCACGGTCAGTATGTTTCCAAGAAGTTGTTGCCAAACCAGCTTTCGTGTTAGCTTTTTCATTAGTTGTTTCTGAATACGCTAGATTTCCAGAATGTACCGTAACTGAAGATCCATGTAATTGCTTAGCAATAGCATTTTCTATTCCTTGGGCTCTCTCAACTACATAGGAATGACCATTCTTTAAAACTACTTTCCCGCTTGCGTCCTGATTACCCGCGTTTAAACTCGAAACAGTTAAATACCCAAAACCATTATTTATATTGATCCGATTATTATTCTCGTCATAGTACTCAGTTTCACAATCGACACCGTGCATGTTGTCGTACCAAAATCCATCACTTACATCATTGTTAATACTCAACTGTGCTTGTAATGTTCTGCCACCATACACAGCCTTATATCCTTGACTATTCTTAAAATTCTCCACAATTTTTGCAATATTGTGTTTTCGACCATTCACATCCGTATAATATGACTTCTTTAGATTTGTAAAGGTAGCGGTAGCTACTACTCCATTCACTTGCTTGTTCGGTAATAACACAATGTAATCATAAGTGCTGTCAAAACCTTTAACACTATGGCTATTACCACGACCTTTATCTTTAGTAACTGAGGCGCCCTTAGTTAAGTTTGTAATAGTAAGATGTGAAGTCGGTTCTTTATTAACAACCAGGTTTTGTACCAAATTACTAGTGTCAACTTCGTTAGCCTTTAGAGTATCTGCTAGTTTTTTCTCATATGCTGCTAACTGAGCTTTATATTCCTTCTTTTTTTCATCTACTTTGGCTTTTCTGGCAGCATAGTCAGACACGGTTTTGTTAATTTGTGCAAGTTGCGCTTGATAATCGTTATTAATTCTGTTCAAGTTAGCTGCCACAGCAGTTTTGTCTACTTTGCTACTTTTACTGTTAATTTTTACAGTAATTCCGTTAGCCTTAGCAGTGGCGATTGCTTGCTGTAATGCAGAATCTGATGGTGTAATTGTGGTTGTCTTCCCATTATTAGCAATTTTAGCTCCCGAATCATTCGCTTTAGCTGCTACCAATGCCGCCTTGGTTTGACTTAATACGAGTGCCTTGACCGCAGCTTCTCTAGTCGTTGGCGTCACGACATTATTTTTAGTAGCTAATTGATCGTCGTATTCGATCTCAACAGATTTACCAGAAACCTCTTGATAATTAGCCAACGCTTGTTGCAAGCTCGCTAGGTCGGATTTACTAATACTTTTCTGCACAAATACTTTAAGATCACCCTGGCTAGTTTGTGCTAGTTTAGTAGCAGCATTGGCGTTGACAGTCGATTTAACTGTTGCCAAATCGTTAGCAATCTTTTGAGTCTTATTATCAGCAGCACTAACAGCTTGGCTATCTTTTTCCTGTTGTTGCGTTTTCTCAAGCTTACTTTGAGTAGTTGTGCTCTGGCTATTAGAAGCCTGACTACTTTGTTTGCTGGTTACCGGGCTAGCAGAGTTGGCGACACTGCTAGCATTTTTTGCTTGATCTGCTTGGTTGATAACAGCCGAGCTTGCTTGACTATTATTTACAGGCTGAGCTTGACTGCTAGCTGACGTCGCATCACTAGCACTATTACTAGTTGCCTTGGCAATTGATGCAGCCGCTTGGCTAACATTGGCGTTTGAAGTCTTATTGTTAGTGGTTTGACTTGCACTTGTAGCAACTGCAACTTTGATGTTCGCTGATTGGCTGGCACTTGTAGCGTTCACACTAGTTGCTTCGCTACCATTACTATTCTTGGCTGTTATGGCTTTTGTACCAGCTGGTTGATTAGCGGTAGTAGTTGCTGCGGTTGATTCTTGACTAGCAGAGGATGCTTTAGCAGATGGCGTTGAGCTAACAGTAACCTCTTTCTTTACACTGTCACTATCAAGGTTTGTGTTATCCGCATGGGCATTGGTATTTCCAATTATTGATGTGCCAGCCATAGATAGTAATGTTGCACTGGCAAAAATCCAGACTTTATTCACTTTGAACATTTTGTAGTGTCCCTGTTTTTTGTCCAAAAGTGGTGTCTGTAAATTATTCTTAGACATTTACTAAAAGCTCCTTTATTTGATTGTCTTTAACAAGCAAATTATTCGAAAATAATGTTGACTTATTACCCCTAAAATTGAAATTAGTTTATCTGCTCACCTGTTTCACTTTCTTTTTCTCGGCATACTTATAGTTTAGATGTATGAAAAAAGAAAAACATGATTTACAAATAACAGAAAAAAAATTGTGTTTTTTATTTAGCTTTATCACCTACCCTTATTTTTATATTTCTCGGCTTGTATGTAGTTTAAACGGACCTAAAAATAAAAACATGATTTATAAATAACAACAAAAAAATTCAAAACTGCGTAATAAGGAAATCCCTTAAACAGTTTTGAATTGTTTTGCTTATTATATATATGCTAATAACCGGCCAATTCTATTTTGGCCCAAACTTTTCGAAACCTCATAAAATGCACGTAAAGGTCCTTGATAGGCTCCGACTTGCGTTTGTACATCGTCTAAAGATACTATCTTGACTGGGTCAAAGGTTTGACGCCCATTGGCATGGTAGATATGCTTTAGCAATTCCACTTGATCATCATGAATCTTTAACAGACTTCGTGGCCAAAATATAACTCCTGCATCATATTCATTAAATTTCTGTTTAAGTAATTGCTCAGCATACTCAGTACGAAATATTTCATGTGGAAATTGATGGCTGGTCTGTCCCTTCAAAAAATGCTTTTTTTCGCTATTTATACCCTCAAAGTTACCATTTATGTCAACAATATTATTTTCAAAGAATAAATTATAATAATCATTCATTTGTAGCCTTAAGTCTGCTCGACACTCGGCCAGATGATAAACATTCCCGGCTCCGATTGTTTGAATAAAATATTTTCCGGTTTTCTTATCTTGTATAAATGATTGTGCTTGCAGTATTGCTAGTTCGCCGGCTCGTAGTCCAAAGGCCCGCACTGTATCGATTGCTTGCTTATAAGTTAAGTAGGTTCTATTATTGTGCTCAATCCAATAATTGCTACTCTTGCGACTGTAAATCGGTCTATTTATTTTCGCATTTAAATGAGTAAATTGATTTAACGAAAAACGTTGACTCATTTCTATAATATACGAACATATCAAGACTTTGTTAATGACTGTCACATAACTCTTCAAGCTTTTTACATTACTACCTTTACTCCTAAAACCGCCATTTTTTTCTTTATCTATTAAGTAGTGCTCCACCATTATCGGCTTGATATTCTGCAAGCTATTAATTTGTTCATGTTCAAATAGCCAAGTAGCGACATCACACCAGGCACTTTGATAAGTTTTCAACGTGTGTGTTGATGAAATAGTTCGGTACATCAGCCCTGGCTTTTGCAGTTCATCTTTTGAATACCTTTCGCCCAACAGTTTAGCATTATTTAAAACAACGATGCCAGCATCTAATAAATGGTTTTTAGTCATGAGAAGTTCCTCTTTCAATAGTTGTCAATACCTGTTGCCAAGCCTTCCAGCTATTGCGAAAGTTGTAACGCTGTGAACTTTGCTTAGCCTTATTACTAAATGTTTGTAATTTTTGGGGATTTTGCAATAAGGATAACGCTTTAAGAGCCAATTCACGATAGTCACCCGACTTAACCAAAAAACCATTATTACCATCTAAAATGATATCTGCTGGGCCATATTTTATGTTATAGCTAATAATCGGAACGCCATAACTCAACGCTTCCACCATCGCCATACCATATCCTTCATAACGAGAAGTCGATAGATAAAGGGTCGCATTTTGATAGGCAGAGCTTAAGTCTACTGTATATTGGCAAAAAGTAACTGCCGCTGTTAATCCCTTGCTGGCAATTAATTTGATCAATTTTTGATATAACTTATCATCATTCACATAGCCATGGATTGCTAAAGTCGCATCAGGTACTTGAGCTTTAATTAACTCGAAAGCCAGAATCGTGTGTTCCAGGTGCTTTTGTTCATGAATCCGGGCAACTGTTATTAGCCGATGCGCCGGCCGCTGTTTCATTGGGACATTAGCCACTGCTAGTTCTGTGTTATCTAAGACGGCACTTGGAATAACTGCCAACGATTTTTTGGTATGGCTAACTTGCTTTAAATCAGCTAGCTGCTCTGCTGTCTGTAAAATCATCCCGTCCACTCTAGGCGAACTCAGTTCAAATTTAACCTCATCAAACAAAGGACTGGTAAGCGGTTCGTCTGGCACAGTCGTCATAACATTATGGGCGTAACACACCATTTTTCGCGGTGTCACCATGTTAACCAGTCCTGGCTCAACAATATAACTGCGATCTGAAATAAAGACATTGTGACTGCCAGCATTTTGATTAATTTCGTCAAAGAAAAAACGTAATAGTTCGGCCAAATTATCAAAGTAATAATCATTACCACGATAATTGACTAGTCTTAACAGACTATTAATCACTTGACCGGCTGGTGTTCGGCGGTAATAGGACTGATAAACGATTTTTCCCGTGGGGGTAAACATGGTTTCATTGGCAACATTGCCATCAAAATCTAAGCTCTCACGTAAACTAAGAAAACCACGGACATCGTAACGGTCTCGTTGCACCTCATTTCCAAATTGATCAAAGTAACTGACCGTATCAATTCGAGACTGGTTTGATTCAAAGAAAGTCAACTTCATCCGAATACGGTCACCCAGGCAATACAGCCAATAGTTGGTTTTCTTAATCTCAAGCGCATCCTTTGGAACGACGAGCGTGTCAGGATCAACTATCGCCGGTACCGTGTCCTGGACAGCCTCTTGAAAATAATCAAATAAATTAAGGGCTTGTGCCGCATTTAAATGATTAATCTTTAAATTACGATGATATTCTCGATTGTAATCGCGCGTTAAAATCATGGCATGCTGCTGATTAGCTTGAAATACCTTTAACCGCTTCATCATGGCATGTTCAATTCCAGAAGCTTTCGCATCAATCATTTGCGTACAGAAAAAATACATACGAACACCTACATTTCTAGCGTATAGTCGCTGATTTTTATATTTAAAACCAGTATAGGTGCTCGGCGATCTTTTTTATCTGTTTTACAAACGCCAACCAAAAAAGCTGTGCTGAGTCGAACTAATAACCACTAACGCCCTGCATAGCGCTATTAAAAGCCTCCTGATAAAAGTTATCCAAAGAGCGTTTAAAATACTTATCGGCCGCAATTTCATCTTTGGTATTTTTGCGCATATAAATAAATAATCGTTGTAACATCGTTCCTAAGCTTGTTTGAACAACGGGATTGGTTTCATGCTGTAACAAAGTACGATCAAACGGTGTGGTGACATGTTGTTGAACATACTTTACAGCGGTTTTCTTAGCTTGAAACATTAATGACATGTAGTGCATGAACTTCTCAGCGCTTTTTTCTGAATAAGCCTTAACGACAGTTACAGCAGATTTGGGTAACCCATAGTGAGACTGGTAATTTTCAGCTAATGCCTGTAGTTCCCGGTCATCATGCTCCGGCTGGGTTTCAGGTTGTGAATTTAGTGCTGGTTTTAGTTGCGCGTTTTCAGGATTAATAGTATTAGCAGTATCAGAAGTAAGGTAATTAGAGATAAGATAATTAGGCCGTACAAATGAACGCTTGGAAGCCTTATAATTGAACGATTGGGCAACTACGGGCTTTGTAACCGATTTTTTGGGTGATTTTATTGGTTTATTAGCTTTATTAGTGGTTACTTTATTTTTAACCCAACCAGCTTTGGTATAAGTGTATGGTACTTTAGGAAAGAGTCGATAGGCCCGGTGTAAACCGACCAATTTCTTTTCTAGCAACCCGACTTTAGTGAGTGCCTTTAAAGTACGTGCCGCCTTGCTTAAACCGCAATGTAAATCGACTTTTAATTCTTTTAGTGGATAAATTGCATACCAGTCGTTTTGTTTAGCATCCCAAAATTGGGCTTTCTTTTGACTACTTTGATAACGGTTAAAGATTAACTGCCAAGCTAAGAAGGCCGTCATATCTAATTCTGCATAAGCTGGATCACGCAAAATTTGGTTTGGTAAGCTGGAGTAATTAGCCAGCGTTAGTTCATCGTTAGATTTCATGAATATTCTCCCCTTGGAGAATAGAAAAAGAGACCTCAAGTATATTTTTGTGTACTTGGGGCCTCTTTTCCAAATATGTATGGACTTTTCCCGCTAAAATTATCGACAATCACAGCCAATGATTGTATAATATCATTATCAAGTCGTATGAGTTACGCCAATTTCCCATACGCATAATAAAGATTTTAGCGGAGCGTTAAAGGCACCAAGTAGGTCATCTCTACTTGCGTTGCTGGTAATCAATTTTCAACCAAAAATTGATTACCAACGCTCTTTTGCTATTCAATTAGTTATTTTTTTAAAGTATTTCGATTCTTGCCGAGAACCATAGTTAAAATATAAGCTAATCCGAAGTAAAAGTAAAGAAGAACTAACATTCTGTTACTTTGAAATTTTTAGTTAATATTTAAGCCTAACGTGCTTAGGATGTAACCACCCGGAATATTAATAAAGGGCGTCCCCAAAATAATTAGGGACGCCCTTTATTAACTGATGGACCTTGTTGGGCTCGAACCAACGACCGGACGGTTATGAGCCGTCTGCTCTAACCAACTGAGCTAAAGGTCCATGAAAAAGTTCACCGGTTCTGATGAACTATCTTTAAGTGATCATTGTTTACCTTTTTTATCTTCAAGGGTTATTGAAATGTTTCCTAGCTCGATAATAATTGCGATCAGCAAAAGCTGTATGGCTGTTTGAAAGCTTGTAAACAATGATAATATTACAATAAACAAAATACAGCCGGTAGTTATAGGAAGATACTTCGATTCCTTATCCATTTAATTCCCCCCTAATTTTTTAATATATTGTTACTACGATTATTATATCGTAAATTTCGAAAAAAAATGAAACCTCAACGCTGAGATTTCATTCTTTCTTCTTTGCTTGATATAAACTCCTACCCAAAATATCTGTTTTTTGTTATGCCAATTTATTTGCTAAAATCACATTCCAAATAAACAGTTATCGTAAAGCCATTGTTTGATTGATTGTGCTTGGTTATTACGATAAAACTTTGCTAACTTTGAACCATACCAGTGCATTTTAGCTTCCGGAATGGCTAGAAATCCCGCCCCAGACTGTACTAAAAGCAAATTGGCAGCTAATATAGCGGTTCTTTTATTACCATCCATAAATAATTGTAAACGAGATAACATGAGATTTAAGTCTAAAGCTTTGTCAGTAGCTGATCTGTCAGTATTGAGAAGATCAATAACAACTGTTTTAGTTCGTTCGCTCGGAATTGGCGGTTGCCAAATATCGTTAGTGAGCGGCACTTGCACATCTTTGGTTCTCAGTATTCCAGAATACGCGACGCCGCCCTTTACAATCTTATTAAGGATCAATAGATCATTAAAAGTCACTTGCTTGTCGAGCTGATCAAGTAAATACTCATAACCACGTTTTAAGTTTAGAATTGTCGCGATATCATCGGGCTTAACACCTGAAACTTCATAGTTATTGATAATTGCCTCTGTTTGCGGCAAGCTTGTTGGTAATCCTTCAAATTTACCTGTCGTGTATACTAATTGAACAATATTTTTGTTAATTAGTAACTTTTCTTCCTCATTATTCAATGAAAATTTATTTTCGAACACCATTCGTCACATCCCTTATGCAACCCTCTTGTTATTGTATCGCAAAATTTGCTAGTTAAACTACTTAAGAAGTATCTCTTTCATACGATTTTTCTTAGCAATGGTTGTGCATGTAAACGTCGACCTCCCCTTGCTTAGCAAGCCACCCCGTACCTTCAAAATTAAAGGACTGATGGTTAATAGCTGCTTGCAACAGTGCATCTAAGAATAACGCAACTGAGCCATATTGATCTTCGCCATATTCAATTAATTGTTCCCATAAGGGTAAGGGGTCTCCGGCTGCGTCAACGCAATATTGATTAGTAATAACTAGCTCAAAGCGTTGATGATTGAGAATATCAGCCGTAGTTAGTGGACGGAAGCTAATTCCCTTCCCATTGATATTTACCTCAGTTTGATACTCAGCGATCATCATTGGTTGTTGCGTTACGAACCATTTATCTTGCTTACTTTGCTGCATGTATTTAACTAAGGCAGTTGTATTTTTAAGTGTAATCATTAGAGTTCCTCACTTTTCTAATATAAAAAGAGGGACCCCCAACACGGTAGTCTCTCTTCAATTACTTTGTTTGTCCTTTAGACAACACTTATTAACATAGTAAATAAATTCAATCTTTACGTGCTATCCAATATATATCTTAATTTTCTTTTAAAACAAATTGTTCATGTTTTTTAGTAAGAAATGCAAATCCTTATCGGAAACTTTTCCAGTAACCTGCCCATGTCTGGCACAATAATCATAACAATATATTTGCCACATTATAATGCTCCCTCTAGTATTTGAATCTGGGATAAGTATCGGCAAATATAAACGACGATCTTGAAAAAGATGATGTGTAACAAGCATACCGATTACATAGTCGGTACTCTTATTGTAGTCGGTATTACTCAAGACAACCATTGGTCGCCTAATGTTGCCATGCTCTGGATCATGTCCACCAAATTCATGGCCAGCGTGGGGTTCACTATCTATCCATATGATTGATCCTTGTTCAACAATATTAATATTGTCCACCTTCACGACCTACAGATTTTTCATAACCAGCATTAAAGCCAAACTTTTTGACATCATCTTCAAAGTCATAGTTGATAAAAGCATCGGTATGCCAAGGATTTTCATTTACTTCCACAGGCGTATATATTAAACGACCAGCCTTATCTTTTTCAAAATAGTAGTGTTTTCCCGGATCAACCTGTGCTGACTTAGCGATACCAATACTTACTGAATTGCCTTGTTTCCTGGTTTTAAATATTTTATTTATCGCTGTTGCCATTGAAATCATTCCTTTCGAATCCGCTTGCCCATAGTATAGTTTTTATTGCAAGTATTAACAAGTATTAACTTTCGAAACTAATTAACTTAGTTCTTTTCTTATTCATCTTTATTTAAGCAAATTCACTTTTTATGCCTTTTCCCTTGCCAATTCAAAGTTAATGCTAAGAAAGTTAAAGTGCCATCCCCATGGCCAATGACTAAAACTGGTCTTCTCCTAGACTTCCCCGTATTTAAAAGCGAGAAAAAAACTTTGACTGCCACTATATCTCCATTATTAATAATCATATTCTTTGTCATTAAACCAATCCATAACATCCTGTTTAGTCCGTAATTCCTTAACTGGTAGGTTGCTAATAGCATCTTGTAAATTCATTGAACTTTTTTGATCTTCAGTCATTTGAATATTGAATGGAATTCCCTTAGTTGTAACGACTTTCTTTAAAAACATCGTTAGGGTAGCTTGTGTCATCAAGCCGAGTTCTTGAAATGTTTTCTGTGACTGTTCTGCTAGCTCAGGCGTAACATTAACTTGTAATCGTTTTTGCCTTTCCGATTTTTTACTCACAAGAACAGCTCCTTTATTCAATCTTAATGTAAACTATTCTAATGTTATTTACTATTTTTATCCTCACAGTATACTATCTTTACAAGCCGAAAATTACAATTAATTGCCTCTAAAGGTATTTTTTAGCCAACAATTTTAAAATAACTCAAATTGGCCTTCTAAAACTTTGTCATGTTTCGAGGTCCGATGATGAACTTTAGTTAACACAGTCGATTCATCACTATCCTTGCTTGTGTGACGCTTTGCTGGTGTCGTAGGCGTTGGCTTAACTGGTGCCTCGTTCGCTGAATTGCCTGTTTCTAAGGCAAACAGGTCTAACGATTCACCGACCTTAGCGGCTACTGAGAAAAGATCATCGCGGGTATCCTGAAAAACTGGCTTGGTTTTTCTTTGTTGACTGAAATTATTAGTTTCAGTAGTTACCGGTTTTACTTTAGTAGGTGTGCCGCCTTTTCCAGCTTGCTGTAGTTCAGTCGGTTGAATTGGTTTTGGTTTGAGCAAGTCCGCTTGCGCATCGGTACTCATGAATAGCGTCCGATCGGCCTTTGAATGCTTCAATTTAACTTGCTTGAGCAATAAACTTGTTAAGTCGCCATCTTCACCAAGCATTTGTGCTAACCCATCACTGCTGACATCACCGTTCATCATTTCAGTGGCTTGATTCTTCTTAGCAATAACCGTGGCCATCGATTCCTGTAAAGTATCTTGATAAGCTAAATAATACGTCCGACACTCACGAGTTTGACCGATCCGCCAGTGTCTTCTGGCTGCTTGATTAATACTAAACAAAGACCAACTAAATTGGTAGAAAACAATGGTTGGCGTGTAAGTCAGATTGAGACCAACCTTGACCAATTCTAAGGATAAGATGATGACGTCAACACCTTCGTTTTCAACTTTGTTCTTTAGCCAAGCACTGCGCTTATTGTTAGCTACCGTATTCGCTCGTAAAACAGCCACCGTCGCACCTGCGTTCATTAGAACTTTGGCTAGACGTGGTTGAACATCGCGATCAGGGTCACTATTACCAGTATCAGTGATATAAACAATCATCGGTCGTTTTTCAGCCTGTTCGTGTTTGAAAATATCAATCAGCTTTTGCTCTTTAGGTGTAATGACAGCCACTGGCAAAGTACGCGGATTCTGCCAAATAACCTCTCTTCCAGTGTCCGAATCCGCATCAGGAACGGACACATCTGGGTAAGTTTGCATGTTATCTGGCATGGCAATCCCGGTTCGCAAATACTGCAAAGTTAGCATTCCTTTACGCCGCCAACTAGTTCCTGCGTTAGCAATGGCGGTTTGAAAGGTACTATCCATTTGGTCGTAAAGCTGTTTTTGCTGCGAGCTTAATGGTACCAAAATAGTTGGATTGTTGACTAACTTAACTGGGTTTTCCCAAACCTCTTTTAAACGTACCGTCACTGAGTTGTTCATTAAGAACCGTGAAAAGACAAAAGGTGAAATCCCAGGGACCCGTTTAATTTGGTCCGCTTCTTCTTTGCCTTTGGACATTTTCTTATAATCATAGTTTTCGTTATCACTTACATACGTCGTTTCCTGCATATTACCATATTGCTTTTCAAATTTATTCTCATCGTTACACTTAAACCCTTGTTCAATCATTTGTGTTGGGTTTAAACGGAATAATAGATTAAAGACATCACTGGCAAAACCACCGAGTAAAGTACCAGTTCCAGCAATTACTTTGGGCACGGATGCCACCAATTGGCCTAGCGCAATTCCTTGACTTGAGTTACCGGCTTTCATCGAATGAACTTCATCAACAATAGCGACATCAAAGAAATGTTGCATCCGTTTCTTGATGAAATCAATGGCCGCTAACCGATTCATCGGACGCGTATGTGGGGCTAAATTGACTAAAGGCTTCTTAGAATGTTCTTGTAATAAGAGTGAATCCGCCTTAAATTCATCATCGCTCAACAAGGCTTGAACCAACGGCGTTTGCACATTCGTATTCCAATCACTAAACCCTTGACGCTTGTGCAGCACATTAGGCATAAATACAATACTGCCACAGTGTTGACACTTACGATTTTGAGTCGTCATTCGTTTTAGACTACTGGCACGAAATGGAATAACTAGACGAGCTTCATACCGTTGTTGCGTTGTCGGATCCGTTCGGCGTGACTTCTTAGAAATCTTGCCTAGTGGGTAGCCACAATCAGGACAAGTGGGCCATTCAGTGAATCTAACTCGTGGCTTGTCATTATCGTGTTCCCAGTTAATATTTTCCTCTAAGACATCTACAAATTGATCATGACCTTTGACATTAGTTGGATTCAGTTTATTGAAAGCGGGCATAGTTGGATAGCCATTCCGCAAAACCGTATAACTAAAGATAAAGAATTGCGGATGCGTCGGTTTTTCTTTATGCAATCGGTCGAACAACCTAATTAGTTGATCCGTTGATTTAATCACAAAGGTCTCAGCATCAGTGACAATCTTCTTAACTTCTTCCGCCCACTGTAGGTTCAATGTTGGTGGGACCATCACAGCAACCCGATAACCATGTTGTCCTTGATGAGAAGCTACCGCGTTTGCAATAGAAGTCATTAGGAACGTTTTACCTGTAGACATTTCACCTTGCAAAATAATGCTTTTTTGAACCTGCAAGGCCCGGTGCAAGGCTGCAACAACATGTTGTTGATATGGAAACAGCTTAATCTTTAAGTTATCGAACAAAGCTGGCTGTGGCACATCGTGTTGCGGGTCATATAACGGATGAAAGACTTGTTGAACCTGTTTTAGTAACATGTCTTGATGGTTTTTTAGGTAATCATCAAGGGTTTCTAATTGATTAATTGCCGAACCATCACCACGTCGCGTATCTAAAGTCAACGTGCCCGCTTTAATTAGCTGATCCACTAACTTGAACACATCGTCAGGTTGAGCAGTAATAATGCCTGCTTGGATGAAGTCGTATTTATCAAGACTAACATTGTCAAAACAGCTAAGCTGTTCTGCGTGCTGCATGGCTTCAAAAATTGGTTGTTCCCATTCTTTAAGAATCGGCAAACCATATGGCGCTTGTCGAAGCAATTTAGCAATCTGATGCGCTGGTTGTTCATGCAATGCCAAGTAACCATTTGCTGCAATCTCGTCATCGTAAACAATCAAAGCGGGCTCCTCGTTAATGCTCGTTTTGATGAAGTTAAAGTGATGTTTCGCTTCACGAGTGAAACTAAACATCTCAATCCCCTTTTCTAACCGAGCATCCGCTGGATTGACTTCTTCATTCACGCTCTGGCGCTCAGCATTGTATACATGAAACGTTGATCCCAGGTATAGATTGGCACGTAAAGCATTAATGACAGCTGCAGTACCACCAAATACACCAACTTGTAATTCATTAGCATCATTCAGCAAGACATTAAAGCCATAAACCGAAAAGTCGACGTCTTTTTTGCAGACATTCACAATCATTGGTAACTTACTAGCTTGCATTCTTTCAAAGGCATACTGATTTTTTATTTCCATAATTATTCCTCTTTGTCATTCAATTCTTCTTTATTCAAGTCATTAGATTTGGCTTGGCTATCACTACTTAAAAGTCTTTTAAGGCCAAAACTCGTGGCCACGGTAAACATTGCTTCCCGCTTAGTCGTCGTTGTAATTTTTGTGACGTGTTCAGACGTTTGTTCTGATGATTCAACGTCAGACACGAGTTCTGAACCTTGAGCGACGTGGTAGTCTTCACCTTGGCCAAACTCACCACGAACATCTCCGGCAACCAGTAACAAGCCAAGCTGACCTAAATTAACAGGTAACTTAGCTAAGTTGGCTGAGTTATGCTGGTTTAAACCATGACCGTTACTTTCAAAAGCGTTGGCTAAATCCTGAAAACCTGGGCAAGCTTGCTCAACATTATCAGTCAGGTAACTAGCCACTGGAATATAGTCGCTGTAAAAGTAGCGTGGTTTTAAACTGGTCCGTGGTAATTGATAACTAACACCTTCAGCAATTAAATCGTCTAAGGTATCTAAGTCTTCCAATTTCGTCAGGTGATTAAAGAACTGACGATCTAGGTCAGCCATCTTTCTACAACGAGCCTGCCTAACGTACTTGTTAGCTGAGATGACCTTTTGGGCAATAATAACCACCTGACCATACAGGGAACATTCTTTAGCGGATGTCCTAGCTACACGTATGTTGTCATATTCACTTGCAATTGAACGAATAATCTCTAAACGCTTAGTTTGCAAACGATTGAAAGGAATCAACAACACCTGCACGCCACCAGTTAGTAAGAATTTAGTGTTACTTTCAAAATTCGCTAGTTCCGAGCAAAAATAATAACTATTTTCGTCATCATAAGGTGGGTTGTTAAAGATGAAGTTAAAGCTACCGCGACCAATACGCATAGCGTTGAAGTCGGCGTTACAAACATGCGCTAATTTTTGTTTAGCTTCACGATAACGTCCACTATCTAGCTCACAGCCATAGGTTGTAGCATTCGGCCAGGTTTTACCAAAGTAAGCTAAGATTTCTCCATTCCCACAGCAATTGTCGTAAATTGACATGGGATGCTTGGTGTCTACTTGGATAAGCTGCGTTAATTTAGCTCCAATCTCATTAACATCCGTTGGGTAATAACCGAGTTTGGCTTGACTTCCTAATTGTGCCATTTTTAATTCCTCCATTTGTATACAAAAAAGGCAGTTATTATTCAAAATAACCACCTAATTTCTCCTATTAAAAAAACAACAACTTAGTTAATTCTTTGTCAGTTTAGTTTATAGCCGAATATATCTCGTCATAGACATTAGACCAGTTGCCGGGATCATCAAGATCCTCAGCAATAATCTTATCAATAATGAGTTGATGATATTTTGGATTTAACCAAACCTCATTCAAAACAGGCAATGAATCTTCCATGCTAATCGGATCAAATAACCCCTGATCTTCTGAAAAGTCATAGTCCTCATTCAGTAGTTGACCAATCATTTGATCATAGATGCCATCAACCGTTTTAGCCTGCCGGTTGGTTAAATTACCGACGGCTTTAAAAGAATCAAAGTAGGCGTGCACATACGATCCAAACGCTATTGCTTCTGCAAGTGTGTCCACTGGCTTGTTCCAAATTGAATGACTATCTAAAGTTGCCTTAGCTATCTTATTTTTTCGCTTCAACATAAAAACCTCCTAATATACTTTTAGGCACAAAAAAAGAACCGATAATTGTTATCCGTTCAAAGTAATACCTAAATTATCCAATTAAATTTATACACAAAAGAAATCCGACAAACACAACACTCTCAATAAAAGTGTTAACTCGAAAACTACACAACTACACACAACAACACTATAAAATATGAACTGTAACGCGTTCAGTATAGCATAAAAATAACGAGTATCGCCACCTTGTTTGGTGCTTCGTTATGCTCATTGATTCCTCAGGCAGTGTTGTTTTACACACTGGTAAATGTAATCACAAATTATTCCATTGGGTGTGTTTTTTAAACTTAATCTAATCTCTGTCTGCTCATGTATAACACAAATGAATTTAATTAAGTAGTCCACATCCGTTTCTTGTTTATTCGTATCAGAGTTGAAATTAGGAGCGATGTCATTATATATTTTTTCACCTTCAAAATAACACTTGCGGTCATAATCCGGCAAATATTTAGCGAACACTTTAAAAACATTAAGTGACGGTAAACAATTGTCTGAAATGGTCTCATTCTGATAAGCTTCCCAAAATGTATTGATTTGCGCTTTAATTACTTCTTCAATAATTGACACTGTATTATTTTGGGGTTCACCGTATCTATGGTGAGAATAATCAAGTAATCTCTTAAGTCCAAAACCGTCCCAATGTCTTTTGACCATTCTCAATCATGTAGCCACCACGAATTTTGTTATTTAGCATTCCCGCTAATTTATCTAAATCTAAATTATCGACTACTATCGGTTTTGCTTTGCTTGGTAATTTTTCCGGTTTCTCATCTACTGTAGCTTGATTGTTTGCCAAGTCAAGAAAGTTGTTAATTTCAGATAGGATTGTGTTTTTAATATTTTCTGAATTAATAAAGATTGCTTTAGTCACGAAATTCTCTTTATTCCAGTCATAGTCAACATCATTTCTATGGCTATTTCTTGTTCGATCATGCTTATCTAACTGGATGCTTATCATATAATCCTGTTCTCGTTGCTCTTTTTTGGGAAATAATACGTTACTAGAATGTTTGTCTATTTTTTTTATTCTGTCGAGTTGTGCGTCTTTAAAGTTTGAGTCATCAATTACAGTTAATTGCTTTACCGCTCCTCCTGAATGAACAATCAATGTTCGAATATCCGACAAAATATCCCAATTTTTTGAATTTTTTCTTGAAATATTTAGCTTCTGACAGTAAGAATTTAGAGTGTTACTAAGCCGATAGAACGTGTTAGCAAAATGATCACTCTGCATCCCCGGTATTCCTGAGTCATTACTGGCCCCTAAAAAGTCAGACTCAAGAGTTGCAAAATAGGCCAAGGCTCCCCTTAGTATCCAGTTATAGGAACTTTCAGTGTTAATATCATTGCTTCGGGGGTCCCTTGAAGCAATGAATCTGTCTAGTTTATATTTCAATTCTTCAAGTGAAATATTCAGAGTCTCAACCTTTTCTAAAGAAATTGTATCATCCATCTCTTATTCTCTCCTTAATAGCAACATAAGCTCTTTTAAAATCTTAGTGGATATTCCACATTATATACCTGGAGACTTAAAGCAAGATTACAAAGTGTGACAAAACTTCCCGTATATTACAGCCATCCGCGAAAAAAGTAATTTGCTATTAACAGGGCTGTAATGCGTGGGCTGTATACTTGGTCCATTGCTTATTAATCGAAACTAAATTTTAAAAATACTGATAAGGTAGATTGTAAAATTAATCCGAACGCTGTTCGGACAAAAAAAGATCAGCTTCCCTTAAAATGGTGTTTACCACAAACCCATCTTTTAGGAGCTGATATTTTGTCTAGTATAACCTATTCCGAACGAATTAAAATCGAAACCTTTTGTGAACTAGGGTTGTCCAATATCCAAGTGGGCGATCGGCTGAACCGATCACCGTCCTCAATCTCTTATGAATTATCTCGATGTCAACCTTATCGGGCTGAATTAGCACAAACAGATGCCGAATACAAGCGATCACGATGTGGTCGGAAAACTAAACTAAATGACGAATTAAAGCAAATAATTCTCAACCATTTGCGCCTAAGCTGGTCACCAGAAATGATTGCTCACGAATTCAAACTAGCTGCTAAATCTATTTACAATTGGTTAAATCAGGGGAAAATTGATTTCTCCTTGAATGATCTACCTGAACATGGCGTACGCCAACGGCGTAACGTTGACCAACGGTCCAAATATAATCAATCATTGGGGCAATCAATTGAACAGCGTCCCATGGTGGTTAATCAACGTAATCGCATCGGCGATTTTGAACTAGATACCGTCGTTGGCCCTCGTGGGCATAGTAAGGCAGTTTTATTAACTTTAATCGATCGCAAATCACGGTTCCTTTGGGCCTATCGGTTAAAAGACCGAACGACAGCGAGTGTTAATGAAGCACTGACTAAGTTCCTAACAGCTTTTAATGGACCGGTGCACAGCTTTACTGTGGACCGTGGTACTGAGTTTAGTGGGCTAGTATCATTTGAATCACAATATGGTATTAAGACCTATTACTGTCATGCTTATACGCCAGCTGAACGTGGTAGTAATGAACGCTTTAATCGGAATTTACGTTATTTTTATCCTAAGGGGACTCGTTTTGAGCACATTAGTGCTCAAGATTTAACGACGACGTTACTCCAAATTAACCAGAGACCGCTTAAAATACTTGACTGGAAAACACCGTATCAGGTTATGCTGACCAATTTGTCCAAAAATTCGGATTAAATTTGCAATCTACCATAAATACAGGAGTGTGCATTTAAAAATATGAAAATCAAAAACTTGGTACTTTCTTCCACCGCAGCCTTAGCTTTGTTTACTGTTTCCGCTAAAGTGGCTAACGCTGATACCGTAACAGTTAAAGCCGGTGATACTGTGTCTTCAATTGCCAATGCTAATCATACTTCAGTTGACGCTATTAAAAACGCTAATCATTTATCCAACATTAACTTAATCTTTGTCGGGGATAAATTAGAAGTTAACGGTACAACGGATGCACAAACAACTACTTCATCAGTAGCTACAACCCAAGCACCTGAGACGACCAGCCAAGCTACTACTGCTTCATCTGTAGCGACGAGCCAAGCACCTAAGACAGCCAGCCAAGCTACTACTGCTTCATCTGTAGCGACGAGCCAAGCACCTAAGACAGCCAGCCAAGCTACTACTGCTTCATCTGTAGCGACGAGCCAAGCACCTAAGACAACTAACCAAGCCAACGTAACTTCTACAACTGCCAACAATGGTGCCAGCAGTCAAAGTGAAGTGTTGAGTCAAATGCAATCACGTACCGGAGTTTCGGCTGCAACTTGGAACCGAATCATCACGCGTGAATCTAACTGGAACAACACTGTTAAGAACAGTACTAGTGGTGCTTATGGCTTGTTCCAAAACATGCACATTAGCTCAGGTTCAGTTCAAGACCAAGTTAATGCAGCCGTTAGTTTATACCATTCACAAGGTATGAGTGCCTGGGGCGAATAATTATATAACTTGAAATGGTTAACGCTAGATATTAAACTGTTTGACGTATCATAACTCCTTCGAAGTTTGATACTTTTCGTTAGACTGTAGCCCGACACTAGCGACTATCCAGATTTCCTGAACCACGTGCAATGTGTTTTGCATGTGGTTCTTTTTGGTCTTAGAAAGTTAAAAGTGCTTGCTTAACAGAATTACCAGTTGCCAAAATAATTCATTGTAATCTTTGATTGTTCAGGCTATGATTGGAATTGTATTTATATACTCCTCCAAAGTATTTAATACAGCCTGTTTATTTAAACAGATTCTCCTCGCGCCACACGTAGTCATGCCACGTGTGGTTTTTTAATAGTTATAATACTTTTTTTCTGCAGGCGCTCTAGTTAGAAACTATGAAACAGGTGACTTTCAAAATATGATGTATAAACCGCTTTGTAGTTTCACGAAATGACTATTCCTTCAATAATTAAGGCTTTAGTTAAACTACGTAATTTTTTCTGCATGGCTTTCCTAATATTAATCATTGAATAGTCACAACGAAAAAGATAATATTATCACCAAAATAAGAAAAAGGGAGCTTAATATGGATAAAAAAGGGGGGTTCAAAACAGCTTACTAGATGCTGTGGTGAGCGTTGGCTGGACACACAAAATTAACGAGAAACAGAGTGAACGCTATATGTGGTGGTTTAAAGTGGTTTCAACACTACAATTGATTTCAGCTGGAGTAACTTCAACTGGTGCAATTACATTGTTCTTTACTGACAAGTATTGGGCCAAGATAATTACTAGCATATTTGGTCTTATTAGCTTCATCTGTGTCGGCATTTTAAAAGCTTGGGATTTTAAAGAATTGGCTACCAAATCAAAACAATATGCCAATAGTCAATTCATATTGCGAGAACGTCTTGAGCAGAGCGCTCGTGCTCCACAAACAGCCAAACTTTCGATTACTAATGTGGTACTTAAAAGTTTTTTCGCAGCCGTTTAGCAACACGAACATAGCCATATTCTGGGTGTTGCTGACAAAGTTGTTTAATTAGGCGTGTTAATTTATACCGGTGCCGCGTCGTTTCAGAAGTACGCCAGTGTAACCAATTATAGTAAGTACGCTTGAGAATTTTAAGTACCGTTAATATCTGAGTAATGCGGTGTCCCTGGTCCAGAATAGCCTGGATAACTGAAATGACAGCTTTACGCCCATGTTTCATTAGTTTTTCGCCAGTAACACCACGGCTCGTTTTAAAATTGCATAATTCTCTTCAAGCCGCTTAAATTTCTTCTTTAGGTCGTTGTATTCAGCTAACGTAATCACATCGCCATTTTCAATGACGATTGGTTGTGAAATTTTAACCCAATTACGAATTGAATCGACCGAAGGTCCATATTCTTCGGATAAATCTTTGAAAGATATTCCTTGTTCAACGTGCAGACTAACTAGGGTCGCTTTTAGTTCTTTTGAATAACGAATTGCCATAATAAAAGACCCTAACATTCTAATTTTAGCTCACGCATAAAAACTGTGCCAAATTAGAGTATAGGAGCCACTGAAACTTTCATTATAGTTCCCGTTAATACGAGATAACTTGAATAACAAAGCGTTTGTGACAGCTGAGATTGAATTAGATTCTGGCGGGGAAAGTAGTTCGTTGAATGCTATTCAGTGCCAAACTCCTTCATCTTTTCAACTATTTTCTTCAAGTATCTCACCGAAATCAAGCATTCCTCTCCGTCTGACATTATCGCTATACGATTTGCTTTGTTAATTTCTCTAACATTTGCAATATTCACGACATATGATTGATGGCTTCTAACAAAATAGGGATTGAAGTCTTCTACATCTTTAATTTTGCCGTAATACTCAACAATTCTATTTTCTAGATGTATAGCTAGTTTATGTGGAGAATATGCCGATTCAATAAACAGAATTTTATCAACAGGCAATTGAATTTCACGATCATTTACATTTACCGTGACGCTTTGGTGCTTATTTTGTCCTTCCAGCATGTATCTTTTGTATGCAGTATCAACGCTCTCACGAATTCGTGTTTCGAAATGTGTTGTATCATCTTTGGGAATATAGTCCATCGCTTCAACCTTATAGACAAATGTCATGTAAGCAAGTTCGGAATGAGTGGTAATAAAAACAATTTTTGCTGATGGAAGCTTTTCCCTAATCATAGATCCAAGTTTAATTCCTGAGATATTTGATTGTAAATCAACATCTAAAAAGAATAGAAAATTACTTGTGTCGTCATTATTTATAATATCAATAACATCATCTGCTTTTTGGGTAGCTAATACAATGTCCATATCATAATCTTCAATCATAATTTGCTTTCTAACGATACTGGTAATTTCATCCAACTGTTTTTTTTGATCTTCACAAATCACTACTCTAATCATTTGTTTTTTCAACACCTTTTCCAATGCGCAAAATTTGAACGAACATATCATTATCGATGCGTGTCTCCAGTGTAACATTAGGAATTTCCTTGATTAAGGATGACACATTACTTAATCCAAGACCACGATTTTTACCCTTAGTTGAAAAACCAGGCTGTCGTAACTTATATAAGGGTGGAAGAGAACCGCTATATGAGTTGCCAATAAAAATAATATTTGTGGCTTTTTCTTTAGCTACAGCAACCCGTAAGACTTTTTTGTCTGAATCTCTGGATGCTTCAATACTGTTATCAAGCAGTATTCCCAATATGCGAACAAACTCTATAGGACCAATATCGAAGTTTTCTACGATATCTTTTTCTTCAAAAGTGGATTCAATTCCTTGCGACTGGGCAGAAGTAAGCTTACTAGAGATAATGCTTTTGGCAACTTTATCCTTAAGATTTACTAATTCAGTTAGATTGAAAAGATTAGTCTTCAATTGCTTTTGGGTTTTTTTAATGTACTTGGAGTAGTAATTTTCTAACCCAACAATATCTTCTTCATTTATATAATTCTCTATGGAGATTAAGATGTTTTGATAATCATGTCTAAATTTTCGTAGATCCTGATAATCTTGTTCTAACTGATCAACATAGTTCTGCATATCTTCCATTTGCTTTTGACGCATTTTGTTTTCCAAATTTCTTTTTGTCAAAATAAACAGTACTACGATTATAATTGATAATGTAACCATATAGATTATGAAAAACAGTGCGTTCAATTGCTCTAGTGAGTCTGGATCTCCAAGGAATCTTTGATACGTGATGTCAATATACATGACTAAAAAACTAAAAGAAATCAATATTGTAATAAGATGTAAAAGTGTATTATCAATTCTTTGTATGTTAAAGAACCTTTTTAAGGCAATCATCGAAAAAATAGTTAATAATAGCGTAATGATTGCAGAAACACCAACATGTAAATAAAGAGCAAACTCAGCGCCTAATGCCGATAGTGGCTTGTCGACTAAAAGTCCAACAATATAATCGGCTACAATTGAAAACATTTCCACAGCTGACACGATAGTTAATGCAATCCAAGCGGAACTAATCAGCCAAGCTGATAAAAATGTCAATAAAATCCAATATATTAGCGTAGTAAAAATCCCAGCAAACGGAAATACTAAGGCTAACACCGCTGACAAAATTACTATCAATACAAGGTGCCGCGATCTTAGGTCATCCGGTCTTACTTTTTTAAATAAAATAAAACTTGATACGCCGATAACGAGATATTGCACCCAAATAAGCAATAGGTGATTTACGATGATATAATTAATCTTTATTCACTCCTTTTGATATGCAAAAGAATATATGAATTAATTGCTAAAAGCAATAGGCTTTATACTAAGCATTCACGAATCTATTTTTTTTGACTTTGTTCAGACTTGCTGTTTTCGTTTAACAAAATTGTTGGGATCTTAGGCTCGTACATGGCAAGACAACAACAATTTTGCGTTGATTTTTCACCAATTTTAACCCCTACACTGACAATCATTTTTTTAATATTCATTTTGAATAATCTCCTTTTTAGTTGGCAAAATAACAAAGATACTTATGACTAAGGCGGTGCAACACTCAATCTGTAAACTTGGCTCACCAGAAACTAATGCCAGACTTACTATGATCATCGAAGTTAGTGTTGCTTGGATGCGATGATTTCTTGTCTTTCTTGATGATTGACGTGCTGTGTAATTCGTATAGCGCGGAGCAAATATAAAAATTAACACAACTGATAAAAGCATTACGATGGTAAATGCCGTTCCATTGAAAACATGAGCAATGAAAATAGGCAGTAAGACAAACAAGACACAGGTTTCTAAAGTGCAAACCACATTATTTGAAGCATGTCTGCCAAAAATATTAACCCTAAGCATGCTGAAGAATATGAAAGACATAAAACTTATCTTGAAGTCCTTCATTAAAAATGCTAAGAAAAACACAGCCGTCATTTTTGTGATGTTCAACATTAATACGCTCAATCCGTATTCAAGCTTTACAAATGTAATTTCGTTCGATGGACTTACCAATTTCTTAGCTAAATAAGTAGCTATCCTCTCTTGCATTGTTTTTTTTCGCTCCACATATCTCACCTCACAAAAAAGTATATAATGGCAATGGTGTTTGTTTCTAATTTATTCATATGATTTGGCTTACAATCACATTTATGTTAATTATAAGCACAAAAAAAACACTTTTGATATCAAAAGTGTTTTTTTTTTTTAGCTGCAACTTGATGAGCAAGTTGATGATGACGATGAACCACACAACGATGATTTGCCTGAACCACCAGACGCGGCCGCCGTTGGCACGGCTTGCACATTGTCTAATTCGATTGTTTCGACCTCTAGGTCGTCCAATAACGACTTCATTTCGGCACTTGGTTGAACATTTTTATCATTCTTTTTCATAACTTTTACGATCCCCTTTTTATTTTTAGCTGCAACTTGATGAGCAAGTCGATGATGACGATGAACCACACAATGATGATTTACCTGAACCACCAGACGCGGCTGCCGTTGGCACGGCTTGTACATTGTCTAATTCGATTGTTTCGACCTCCAGGTCGTCCAATAAGGATTTCATTTCGGCACTTGGTTGAACATTTTTGTCATTCTTTTTCATAATTTTTACGTTCCCCTTTTATTTTTAGCTGCAACTTGATGAGCAAGTCGATGATGACGATGAACCACACAATGATGATTTACCTGAACCACCAGACGCGGCTGCCG
This sequence comes from Hirtodrosophila histrioides, assembly GCA_037075165.1. NCBI lineage: Eukaryota > Metazoa > Arthropoda > Insecta > Diptera > Drosophilidae > Hirtodrosophila > Hirtodrosophila histrioides. The sequence goes on from JBAMCL010000550.1 coordinate 46,505, forward strand.
TTGGCACGGCTTGTACATTGTCTAATTCGATTGTTTCGACCTCCAGGTCGTCCAATAAGGATTTCATTTCGGCACTTGGTTGAACATTTTTGTCATTCTTTTTCATAATTTTTACGTTCCCCTTTTATTTTTAGCTGCAACTTGATGAGCAAGTCGATGATGACGATGAACCACACAACGATGATTTGCCTGAACCGCCAGACGCGGCCGCCGTTGGCACGGCTTGTACATTGTCTAATTCGATTGTTTCGACCTCCAGGTCGTCCAATAAGGATTTCATTTCGGCACTTGGTTGAACATTTTTGTCATTCTTTTTCATAATTTTTACGTTCCCCTTTTATTTTTAGCTGCAACTTGATGAGCAAGTCGATGATGACGATGAACCACACAATGATGATTTACCTGAACCACCAGACGCGGCTGCCGTTGGCACGGCTTGTACATTGTCTAATTCGATTGTTTCGACCTCCAGGTCGTCCAATAAGGATTTCATTTCGGCACTTGGTTGAACATTTTTGTCATTCTTTTTCATAATTTTTACGTTCCCCTTTTATTTTTAGCTGCAACTTGATGAGCAAGTCGATGATGACGATGAACCACACAATGATGATTTACCTGAACCACCAGACGCGGCTGCCGTTGGCACGGCTTGTACATTGTCTAATTCGATTGTTTCGACCTCCAGGTCGTCCAATAAGGATTTCATTTCGGCACTTGGTTGAATACTTTTGTCGTTCTTTTTCATAATTTTTATGTTCCCCTTTTATTTTTAGCTGCAGCTTGATGAGCAAGTCGATGATGACGATGAACCACACAATGATGATTTACCTGAACCACCAGACGCGGCTGCCGTTGGCACGGCTTGTACATTGTCTAATTCGATTGTTTCGACCTCCAGGTCGTCCAATAAGGATTTCATTTCGGCACTTGGTTGAATACTTTTGTCGTTCTTTTTCATAATTTTTATGTTCCCCTTTTATTTTTAGCTGCAGCTTGATGAGCAAGTCGATGATGACGATGAACCACACAATGATGATTTACCTGAACCACCAGACGCGGCTGCCGTTGGCACGGCTTGCACATTGTCTAATTCGATTGTTTCGACCTCCAGGTCGTCCAATAAGGATTTCATTTCGGCACTTGGTTGAACATTTTTGTCATTCTTTTTCATAATTCCATAATCTCCCTTTTTCTTAAGAATTGTATTGCAAATTTTGGCACCTATTTCAAGACATTTTTCGTTTATATCAAACGATTCTGAATGACACAGTTTGCCTTCTTCAGGTAAGTTACATCCCAATAGAAAATACAAACTAGAGTCTGATATTGATTGATAATAAGAAAAATCATCACTGCTGAAAGAAGAATACGTAGTTGTGAAATCAATATTGTTCGATTCACACGTCATTTTAAGACTCTTCACTAACTGGTAATCATTAATGACAGCCGGATAATGTGGTAATTTTCTCACAGATAAGCGAGTCACTAAATTTGTGCATTTTATACTATCTATCAACTTTTCCAGTAACTTATCATTTCTCAATTTCAAACTTCTAAAACTCAAACTAAAATGCAAATGTGACGGTGAAATATTAAAATAGCCATTATCTGTTACTTGAGAAATACCGATTCTCAATTTATCAGATTGATATTTATCAATGAAATTTATAACTGTGCTCAATATACTTAATTGTGTATTACCATTTGACAGATGTCCGCCAGATACGCCAAGATCAAAATAGTAGGTATCATTTTGTGCCAACATCAGATCCGTTTTGGATGAGATGCTGCCCACCACCTGACTAGGATCAACATGTAAAGCAAAAGCAGCGTTAACATGAATTTTCAGAGCAGTTAATCGCTCCTTCATTTTTTGAGCTCCACCAAAGACTTCTTCGGCCGATTGAAAAACACAGTATACACTGTTAGTCCTTCTATTTTGTATATTTCTCATAGTGTCAAGCAATATCGCCATATGCGCATCGTGACCACAAGCATGACATACTCCGAAGTTTTTACTAACATAACTGACTTTGTTTAAATCATTGAGTGGTAATGCATCAATTTCAGTCCTCCAAAGAACAGAACCACCCTCACCTGACTTAAAATAGATTAACCCACCTTGTGAATCATCTACTAACACAAAATCTTTAGCATATTGTGCAACAAACCGCTTTATATACTGTCGAGTCATAGTTTCGTGAAAAGCAAGCTCCGGAATCGAGTGCAATTGTCGACGAATACTAATTATACTTTTCGAATTTTTATCCACGTGCTATTGCCTTTTTCTGCCGAATAACAAGAACAATCGAAGAAATGAGAGCGATAGAGAATAAATACAACAAAAATTTGACCATGCCTAAGCCAACATTTGCTTCATCGTTAATTTGCGTAATTACTAACCATAAAAAATGGCCTGGAAACATTGCATACACATTTTGGATTATTTTTGGGAACATGTTTACTAATGCTGTTGGCATACTAAGCATTACTAATCCCATATATACAGGATTGCTGATTACTTGTAATGAAACTGGATCTAAAAGGTATCCCATCATTGATCCTACAAAAACAAATACATTGCAGAACAGGTAGACTAAAACAATATCAAAGAAAAATGTTGTGTTAAGTGTGAGTCCCAGAAAGAAATAGGCCACGAGAAATAAAATTAGCATAATAAAACCATTTAAAATACTCTGTGTAAAAAATTGAACACAAGTATGATTTACTATTTTTAATTTCGATGTCTTGAAAATACTAAGATAGAAGTCTTTCTCTTTTGCAATTTTCGTACTCATTGTGACAAGATTATTGCCAATCATTCCGTACATCGCGCAAATCAGATAAAGATATTGTACGGATAAATGATTTAGATAGCCCGTAGTCATTTTTAAACTAACCATAAAGAACAATGGAACAAGAATTGTGAAAATTAAAAATCTTTTATTTCTAAACGTCTTCCGAATTTCAATTTGCAAAAGTTTAAGCATACTTTGAATCCTCCGTTGATACATTTGTAAATAAATCTGCGTATAATTTTGAGAATTGCGAAAAATCTTTTCGTTCCAATTCGTAAATCACCCGTCCACCTTGCAAAAAAATCAATCGATCTGCGGTGGATAACAGATCTTCAGTAGTGTGTGATGTCAGAAGAACCAAGGTTGAAGTCAGCGATTTTACATCTTCTCGAAACAAAAGTGTGCTTTTTAAATCAATACCTGCACTAGGTTCATCTAACACTGCAATGCGAGGTTTTAATAACATCGTTAGAACAATACCCAATTTTCGCTGTTGCCCTCCAGACAACGCTGTGACTTTATTGGAAACTAGTTTCTCTAACCCGTACCTTTTGATGTAGTACTGTCGCTGTTCACTACTTACTTTTTTCTTATTAGCCTCCAAATAAAAATCAATAACCTCAGAAACCAACATATTATCAGGATAGTTATCTTTTTGAGGCATATAATAAATATGAGAAAGCGCACCTTTAGAAATTTTTACCAATCCTTTATCTGGAATAATCCGGCCAATAATGGTTTCCAAAATAACAGACTTTCCAGATCCATTGGGCGCAACAATACCAATGGTTTCGCTATTGTTTGCCGAAAATTCCAAATCTTGTAAAACCGCCTTGCCGCCGAAAGCCTTTGAAATCTTTGTCACTTCAATCATTTGCGTATTCTCCTTAATTTAAAATTCGTTCAGACAGTGTGATAGCATTTTCGGAAATTTCAATCTCGCGTTCCCAAACGTGAGAATAATTCGAGAAAAACTCAGTAAAGTAATCTACTAAAGCTCGCAGGTACTCATCAAGCAAAAACTTTTCGTTACCAGTACCTGTAATATCAATACTGTCTTTAGGACGCTGCAGTTCCACAAGAATGGAGTCAAGATCAGTACGTCCATTTTGTTTAATCATTGGTCCAATTGATTTAATCAGGCCAGTTGTTTCAGATAACCCAATAAAAAACAAAGTGTCAGAGTCTTTTAACTTAACTTCTTGAAGAGTATTTTTTAGTTCTTCGAAATTTGAGTAAGAGATAATGTAATTTGTCTGCAATTTGTGGGTATGTTCGCGGGTTAGAGCCTTTAAATGAATTAGGTCATGTGGTGTTTTACCTAGTAAACGGAAATCACTATTCTCCAATCCTTGAAATACCTTTTCGGTCAAACTATCTTTTGTATAGAAAGATTGTTCATTATTAATCAATGATGCAATTTTCTGTAGTAATAAACTTTTCTCGGCATTGACAACAACAGAATCTAGGTTCATATCTGCCGTCTTTAACTTTTTAATCAATTCTGCTTGTCTTTTTTTATTTTTCACAGAAATTTTCTTCAAAATCTGCTTTTCATTAAACACATTAGTAAAAACAATTCCTGAGTTAGTACTTGCAACATTTAGTAGTGGATTAATCATTTTTCATCACCTCATTAGCCAAAAATAATTCCGTACTGTACAAAATCGTCTCTTGTTAAATTTGCATGTTGTGCAATAGTATCCGCAAACAAACCACATACCGGCAAAGACTTTTTATGCATACCGGTTCCGACAAGACTAAGATTTTGAGCCATATGCCCAGATTCAATTAATCCTAATCGATAAGCAAGATTTCCATACTTTGGAAACGAATACGAAAAATTCGTCACAAAGAAGATGCTAAATGCACTGTTTGAACTTTCACTATTATCAGCATCCAATTTGTACTTACTCATTGGAAATAGTTCTTCATATTCGTAAGTAGATAATTCTTTAGAAATTCTAACCAGTTTATGTGAATTTGGATAGAATTGATAGAAAGCCGGTTTTAAATCATCGACCTTATTAACCGCCACAAAAATTTTTACTGGATACATGGACCCGCCAGATGGATAAGTTCTAAACTGAACCTGACGTGTCGGGTCTTTGATTAACCAACGATTATCACCACGAAGCCCGACGCCTAATTCTAAGAGTTTATATAACTCTTTCGCTGTCCATCGAGTTGTCAATTTGTTGATACGATCCGACTTACGAGTTAACAAAGTTTGTAATAGGGGCGTGGGTAGTTTGTACTCGTCAATTGAACCAGTATCCATACTTTCACTATCTGTAGGTGCTTGTTCTTCAGGAGGAAATTCATAATCGTCATTTGGCTTATAATTATCAAGCCAGGCTAAAGAATTTGATTCTTCCATTCTTGCTTCCCTTAAGAAATGTTCATAATTAAAATTATCGAGTTTTAATGCTGATAGACGTTCATCTTGTTTCATCAATAATGGCTCCTTCAATTAATGGGTACGCTTTTTTTTCTAACTTTGGATAAATTCCTAATCGATTAAACGTCATATGCAATTGAGAAAAAATAATGGATGCAATATGTGTTGAATCGTATAGACCCTCTTGGATGCGCTCCGTAAGATTTACGATTTGATTAAGAGAATCATTTTGTTCTAAAATATTCTTCGAAACCTTTTCTAATTGTTCCTTTTTTGACACCATAAATGAAAACATTTTATTTAAATCAAATTGGATATTTCCTGGTTCAAATTCTTCCCACGACTTTAAACAGAATTGTAAAAATTCAAACTTACCCTCTGGAAATAACTTATCTGGCATTTTTTTAATCAAATTCTTTACAACATAAACACTTAATAAAAGTCTTAAAGAAAAATTCTGTCGTGTATATAAAATAATTTGAGTTGTGATTTCGGAGCTAAGATCAAAAACTTGTTCTGACAAAATTATATTTTTATCTCCACCATATCTTAAAATCTCTGGTTCATAGGGTATTGAAACAACTTCCCCTTGTTTGAACCAAGGTAATTCATCAATGGATGTGAATCCTTCTGCTGAAATATTGATATTTTCATAGTATTGCTGCCGGGAAATTGAAACTTCTTGTTCATTTTTCTGTTTTAAAAATGCCGTGATGTTTTTAATCATTTTTGATTCATCATAGTGACCCTGATATCGAAAACGTACGTGTGGACCGCCTTCCCAATATCGAATAAAAAACCATTTGTTAACATTGTTTTCTTTTTTAGTTTCTGAATTTCTTGATGTAAATAGATAATCAATGCATCTTGTAATTCATTTGTTCGAACAAATATATGAAGAGAATGCCATTCGTTCATTTGAATACTCCTTACATTTATGGGAATGGGTGTGGTGCCAAATTTACTTGTTCAAAATCTTGATTGAACAAGCTATTGTATTCACTGACCTTGTCAGTTCGAATCCGCCGATACTGTTCACCAAAAGTCATTGGTAGCAGTCCTGGAACAAGTGTCTTAACACCCACCAACCCTTCTTGTTGCAAGAAGTCAGGTGTTACATTAATTGACAGGATTCTATAGCCCTTATTTTCAACAAGATTCTTTACTTGTTGGAATTCTTCCTTATATGTCAACGGTATTGACGTAATATTGCTAATCTTTAGGTCAGTAATTTTTCTCCCAATTAAATAATTAAACTGTTTTGAATTCTCATAACTTGCGTAATACAGCACATGATCCTGAAAATTTAGCACATTCTTTGGAGATTTCTGGACCTTCTGGGCTTGTTCTTTCAATTTCAAGTTCTTTTGCAAAATCTTTTCATAAATTGGAAATGACGTTACTACCTCATAAAGTGCAGCTTGAATCGCTTTGACGGGATTTAAATTACATCCGGCAGCATTGTAAATTGCCATAGTACAGTTCGGGTCTTCACTTTTTAGCATCGCCCAAAAAGTTGGAATGCCTGTTTCACCAGTAATATCAAACACATGAATATATTGTTTCTTTTTCTTCAATATTTCCGATAAGGCTTCGAAATCATGCAATCCAACAGATTTCCAATCAATTTCTTTGACGAGTGTTTTGCCATACCAAGCTTTCAAAAAGCTATCTCGTTCAATTAACTCGTATACACCATACAAGGTGGCTTCCTCTTCATCTCCACCGATGGCCATTCCATTTGAAGTTTCAAATGCATAAACATTTGAATCTTCATTCTTCTTTTTCTCTCCAAACCAAACTGCACTTTTAGGAATAAATATTTCTTCCCGCCGCGTTAAATCATTGGCACTTACCCAATCAATTGGTAGCTTTTTAGAATAACGCTTCAGTTTGAAATGAGGATTACTATATTCTTTTTTCGAATGTAAAATGAGACTTTCAGGATCTAATGTGTTTGTCTTGTCCATATCATTGAAACTTTTTCGAATTGAGGATAACTTTTTTGATCATACATATTTATATACCGCTCAAATGCTTCAATAGTACTTAATGTTTTCGCCGATTGGTCACTTTTCCCTCTACCAAACCCTGCTTCAACATAGGTAGGGGTAACCGAAAATTCTGTTCCAAATGCCGGAATATATGATGAATTATATTCAAGAAAGCGGTGATTAAAGATATTTGAAGCGCTGCCCGAATATCTATGAAATAAATCGTTGAAATTTTCTAATTTATATTTTCTTTTTCCACTTTGATCATAAATCTTATGGACCCCAATTTTTTGCATAGGCAACGAAAAGTTATCTATACAATTACTTCCGTGATCGAATACTAGGACCGAATTTGCAAGAATTTTGGGATCAAAAGAGTCATCAGAAATTACATCAGTAAGCAGTTCAATCCTTTTTTTAAATCGTTCATCTTCTGGAATGTCCAAATCAAATAGCAAAGAGAGCTTGTTTATTTTTTTTCGTTTCTGCATGAGTTGAACCTGTTCTGCAACTCTATTAGCGTTAGATTTCAAAAAAACAATTGAAATGTCCTTTCGATTAATGATCTTAAATACTTCAGTTTGCACTTATCAATTCACCTCCACGATATGAAAACCAATTCTATTGAGATCTGGTATGATTAGTTCATTCACGTTATCTACATTGGCCTTGAACCCATTGCTTTTAACATTAGACTCCCTCGTAAACTTCGGATTCATCAAAAGAGAACCAAGCGCATCGAGTGCAGTTTCCTCAAACAAGTTATCTAAGTTTCGACCAAAATGATTTTTTGTGGTTCCAATACCATTGCTGGCCTGTACCATGTACATATCAAGAAAGAAATTAAAACTGTATCGATATGTCATTTTAGTCAAATTCCATGGGTATTTTTGTGCCATAGTTAGACCCAACGTGGGTACATTTGTAAAGCGTTTTGACTGTATGTTTTTTTCGAATAAAGAAGTATCATACAAATTCAAAATATCATTCTTAAAATACACACAAGCAAGGTTTTTAGAAAATAGTTTCGAAAACAACATAGAAAGATTACTTTGCATAGCTTTAAGCTTGGGCATACTAATATTGGTATTGCAAAACAAATTACCAGCTGTATCATTCACAATTCTGACAGGAATCTGGTGGAGATCTGCGTTGACTGTATCTAAATCAATTAGATATTTGCGTTGCCACTTCAATAGCGCATCAATTAATTCGAGTTGATGATACTCATCTGTCATCTTTTCGTCGGGCAAAGTATCAATCTGCAACACACTCTCTTTATTTGAATGGCACAAGAAATGCTTATCATTCGTCATCAATCCATCGCTCTTACAATTCAGGACCAGCAGTGCATGGCCCTGTAACGTAGTAGGATCAACATAATACTCTGTAATCAATTTCTGAAATGGATTTAATTCTTTGACAATTTCTGGTTCGTAACCTGTCAATTTCTTTACTTCTTGTAATTCAAACTTGTTTAAGGGGGTCGCAGAAACCAGTAAACCAAGTGCATGATGGTACGTTGTCACTGTTTGTGTACTCTTTTCAGCGATAGCCTTGTGGCCTGCCATAACCAAGCATCTATTCTCTGGCAACTTCGTTTTAATGAGATCACTGTCCTTTTTTGATCTCACCTTTTTAACTTTTCCATCTCCATAAATAAATACATCATTCATTTTATGAATTAAAATCGTATCAGGATAAATCCGCTGCATTTGAAAACACCTCTTTCCAGTTTGTTTCTTTTTCCGTTTCAACTTTATTTGCAACTAACCCGGAAATTTTTTCTTTTCTTAAATTACTAACATTTAATTCAGGTAGAATTGAATACAGAATTCCAATTATTAGCCTATAGGCTACAAAACTGTCACTGTGATAATTTTTTACGAATTTAGCTTCATGGTAAAACTTGTCATGAAAGTTGCTCCAGTGTTCATGTCGATCGAAAAAGTCATCAGGATAATACATAGCTTTTAAATTGACAGACTTTTTTTGAATTGCTTTATTAACTAGATAAGTGACCTTTTCAATAAATTGAATACCTTCATCTTTAAAGAAGTCTTTGTTTGTAAGAACTTCACTAATTGTTGTATTGTCTAAAGCGCTCTCCTCTTCGGTCTCCTGTAATTTATTCAGAATATAATCTTTTTTAAGCTCACTGAGATCTTTAATTTCTTCTTTAAAATATTCTATGTTTGATTTAAATGCTAAATATCCAGATGTCACACCTAACCGATGCATTGAAGCAAAATAAATCCATAAATTACGCAATCGAATATTCTGTTGTGCAACAGTAAGGTCAACCCATCTTGAATAAATTTTGCTCAAAAAGATTGTTTCTAATTCTTCAATTTTTTCAACATCTTGTGCGGAAAGAACCTGTCTGCCAGGAGACAAAAAATTATCCTCTGTTACAACAATTGTTCCGTTCTTTTTCAAAGGAAGATTACTGTGTAGGCTTTCTTCGGTTTGTGAAATCATTTTAATTTGTTTTTCGATACGTTCGTAGTTAATACTTCCAATGTCCGGAACATCAACACGAGTACAAAAATCTGATAATACTTTATAATGATTGTTATCTCTTACGGCCAAATGAAAGCCATGATAATAGCTTTTTTTAATAGAAACTTTTTGCAAGTTATGAGAGTCGATGATGCCATACAGTTCCTTTAGAACATTATTTAGCTCAATGTTGTCATATATATAAATCCTATAAACAGTCATCTTTCCCACCTCCGTAAGTATTTTCAATGATATATTCTTCGCAAAATGTTCCTTCATCTGCATTAATTGGGAACTCTTCTTCAATAGAAACAAACTCATTCATTTGAATGATATGCAAAAAGGTTTTCAAAAGCATTGGCGAAGACAAGTTAATATATTGTGGCTTCATACTGTTTCCTTTTAACTTCGAAACATCTTGATTAAATCCCTTAACAAAAAATTTTGATGGCATTTGTCGTTTTTGAAAGTGAACAAATAATTTCTGCTGATATTCAATGTCGCTCAATGATTCTTTAGAAAGAGATTCAGATGAAAGTAACCATTTTTCTCGACTAATGATTAGTTTATTATTTCCACTTTGGATATATAATCGAGGAACATGCACATTTTGAACTTCTCTCGTCATCAGTTGATGATGCAAGTAGATGTCGCTTAGATCAAAATACATGGCACCATGACTACACATAAGATCCATGATGTTTTGGATAGGTGGACATAACATTTTAATTAGACTACCGATAAATAGGGGCAATACTTCTTTCCCCTCATACTTAAAAGATAGAAGTGAGGTTTGATCATCAACGCTAATTGACAAGTCTTCCCACCCAATACCCGAATCTCCAGCAGAATCGTACGGCAATTTAATAGTATTATTAAAGTAATGCTGATGTAGATTTGCGTTGAATCCATACGAATACGGAAATTCAAATACATTGTTAAAATACTTGTTTACATATTTTTCGTAATCATCATCTTTTAAAAAGTCCTTGGAGAATCGTGAAATAAACGATGTAAAGCCTCTATACAGATGATTAACTACCAACTCATCCTTTTGATTTTGTTGAACAAATAAAGAGTGCGATAGAACTTCCTTGTCTAAAATATTCTTCGTAGGTTCTGAAAGTTTTGCTAGCATATCAGTAGAGATTTGCAATTGGTGCTCATTTGAATTCTGCTCGATTGCTAGAAATAAGAGTTGAACTTTTTCATTCATTTCATTAATTTTTTTGTTTTGCTCTACAGTATTCCAGTCATACGTCCCACTGTAAATTTCCGTCTGATTAGATTCTGTCAATTTCCTCCCAAGGAAGCGGAACACTCTAGACCGTTCTTCTGCATCTTCCATATGGATACTTTTGCCGAATTTATTTTTAACAATTTCTGAAACTTCCACTCGGCTTCGAAATGCTGAATCAAACAACAAAGATAATGCTTGTAACGCTTTAAAATTATCTGCCTGTTCATTTAACTGCATTGGGTTTCGCGTAGAACCACCAACAAAATCAACATAGACCAAATTTTTTTCTGGCAAACTTGTCAAATGATATTCTGTCTCAATTTTCCTTAATAAGTTTTTAATTGATAGCAGTCGAACGCTATCTAGTTCATTTGATTCATTAATACTATTAGAGATATCTATAATTTCATTCAAAGTATGTTGTAAATTAGATTCAATGTTTTTTTCTTGCAAAAACATCTCTAACTTTTTAAGAAAATTAGAATTCGAGGTATCAATAACAGATTTTCTGACAAGAAAACCATTTTTTATAAGCGTTTTAATGACCTGCTCAGATTGTTGTGGGCTTAATGAAGATTCTTTTTCAAAGTTTGAAATAAGCTGTTGATAAGAACTCCATTCCTTTGATTGTTCTAAAAAGGTCCAAATTTTTGAGTTAAAACCGATTTTTTTAAGGCCCTGCGAGTTATTAATTAAATAGTTCTTATTTTGGTCTAAAGACACAGTAGCAGGAATAGTCGCAAAGATCTGTTTCTCTTGTACAACTGTGGTTTTGTTAGTCCTATACTGTAAATTACAGATAGATTCATTGTTTTCAATAACTTCGTTCATCAATTCAATCAAAAAGAAATTATTAATTGTGACAGTACCTGATGGACGCTTATCGTCTGATTTAGCTGCTACTGTAGTAGTCCTAGTCATATCTGCTAATGGGCTTGTTTTTAAGGTTGCTCTAGTTAAATATTCAATCAGTAGTCGATCTAACTTTCGCAAATTTTTTGTATGTTCAGTAACTTTCTTATTTGTATAATCTTCTAATTTCTTTTCGACTGAACCTCCAATAGTAAAGATAAGTGAATTTGCAATTTTAGAGTTTGAATAAACTTTTTTCAGATAGGACCGTTCATTTTGCGCAATTGTAGCAACCAAATTCATATACTCGTTAAAAGATATCTCTTCTTTTTTTAGGAAATCGTTATACTGACGGCACAATTGGTCGAACTTATCATCAAGAATTACTAAGGTGACTTCCTTATTCTTTTTAATTTTTCGCATGATTTTTCTTAAATTATCAAAATTAACTTCATTTTTAGAAACATAATCAAAAATCTCTTGTTTTTGATTTTCTAATAACCGGCGATTCGCGGTTAATGTTTCGAATTTCTTCAAAATCGTGTCTTTTCTAAAAGGTAAGACAAGTTCAGTGGGATAATTTGTATGTCGATAAATATTCATTGGTGCAATCATTTCTAAACCGCCTTTCTAGGTGTATGGATGTAATGAAAATTCACTTGGAGATTTTGTACTAACAGATCGTAATCTTTTGAAATTTATTTTGCTCAAACTATCTTTTCCAAAAACTAAAGACTGCAACTCTGGGATCTCTGTTCTTGTGACATACAAGCCTTTATTTCTTAGGCTCTTTGTCTCGAGCGAATAACTATTGATATTCCAACCTTTTTGACTTATATATTTCATTTGCTCCTGGTACCAGTTACCTATATTTACTGATGTCAAATCGTTAGTATATTTTTTATTAATACGGTTAATATTTTTTACAAAGTCAAAATTACTAAGCATCTGCGGCAAGGCATAAATACATGGATGATCACTAATTATTTGCGGCCCATGTTTCAAGGCATTTTCCCCAATATCTAATATTGCTGCTTTATTCGTGTATGTTGCCACTCCATAAAAAGCTTCTTTTAAAGCACTGTTTACTGCCGATTTAAAAGTAAAAGAGCATCCAGTAGTTGTATATGATGAAAATACTTGTTTGTCCGAATTAGCCGTTATCAAAACCCAAACTATCTCAACATTAAATTCATTCTGTAAACTGAGAATTCTTATTGAATATCCAGACTTTCGAAGATATTTGTAATATTTATTATTTTCAAGCGCAGTACTAGAATCCACAATTTTTGGTTTTTTCTTCAAGTACCAATAATTCAAAAAAGTATCACGTTCAATTAGTTCCAATAACGAAAAGACTTTTGATTCAAGAAAAGAATTTGCAATTGCTAGACCATTGGAATTCACTGACAATCCGTCAATTGTTTTTTGACCAAGAAGGTGCCCGTTAAGTACCTCTTTTTTTAAAGCCGTGTTATGAATACTTCCCATATATCTCTCGATAAATTCGTAGGAGGCCGCTAAAAGGCTCATGGCTTTATTAATTGCAATACCATTTGAACTGACGAGATAACCACTCGCTGGTTTGAAATTGATCTCCGTAATGTAGGTACCATAGATTTCTTTTTGTTGTATCTGTACTTTTTGATTTTTACTGAGCTGACGTAAAACATTAAAAATTTTTTTTGATAATGGTGAGTTGTGAAATCCAAACTTTTCATAACCATTATCAGTGGTCTTTTCCTTGCAAATACTTATCATCTCCTCAATCAAAACTGTAACTATATCTTACATACAGAACTGAGATTTTTATCAATCGGCTCATAGCTTGAGGGAATCTCTTCGATTGTGCTATTTTTTCATCTGTCACAAACACTTTTGAGTTCACAAGTGATGCAAGCCTACTTAATTCCATCTTTCCTTTTAATGCCGCTTTGCATATCTGTTGTTTTAGGTAGATGATTGATAGTGGAAAATTATACAAATGAAAACGGGTTGATAAAATTGCTGCAAAATAAAATGGCTCACAAATGTTGGACACAAGTACAATCTTGGAGTTCACTGCAATAAAATTTGATTTAAACTTCAGAATATATGAAAGTGAAAATCCGGGACGCGCGCTTTGAAAATAAAACATCACTGGCAACAGTTATGACTAGCCCAATTAACTTTTACAATAAATATCGCACTAACATAAAACTTATATCACAACCCCTTTGCTCATCTCCATAAACTCATGACAAACGAGAAAGGTATCTGCTCAATATGAATAACCCTAAAAATGCAGGTTCTGGGCCCTAATCATAAAAGCCTTACAGCTATGCGTTCTTACTAGATAGGAATTTATATAATTTTGTTTGCAAGATTGAAATCAAGAAGACTGCTACTGCAAAACCCATGAGTACAGTTACTAGCGTGACAACGCACTGACCGGAATTAGTCGAGTATAGGAGCCAAAATAATTTTTTAAATTAAGTCAGTTGAGAAAGTTAAGTGGTATTGGAAGATAAGAAATGTAGGGCACGCTGCAATTGAAAAAGACGACATTCGCGGTAACATAGTTAAAGGAGATTTAATCCGCAAAGAAACAATCAATTTTTCAGGGCCTCATTATGTAGAGGTTTATGGAATAGTAGATAATGTTGTCTGTTATGCAGGTCATATAAATGTTCCGCTTCATAGTTAATATTTTTTTTAATTTTAAAGAGTAAAAGACTTAGCAACAAAAAGGACGAGAAATCAAACTTCAATTTCTCGTCCTTTTTGTTTGTGCAGTAAATCAATATACCATCGATTATTGCTGATTTTAAACCAGTTCATTATGTTTCAATTGACCAGTAAATTCCATCAAGAATGCTGCCAGAAAATTAACCTGATGCTCAGTATACTTGATTGGCACTGTCGTAGCGCGCTTTTCGCGCTCAATAACAGCTGCTAACTGACTAACCATTTGTAGATAAACCTGTTGGCCTGCGACTGTTAGAATCACCTGAGATTTACGGCGATCTTGATTGCCAATACGCTGAACTAAACCACGTGCGTTAAGGTAGGTAATTTGCTTGGATATTGTTGCTGTCAACACGTTCAGTTCTTGAACTAATTCCGAGATACTAATGCCACTCTCTCCATGGTGATAGATCTCTGATAAGACAATGAACCTTGATAGCGAATAGCCAGTTTTCCGTTTAAAAGTAAAATTCATTAAATATTCTTGTTGTTGTAAGTCAAAAATGGCACGCATAAATTTAATGTTTTCATCTGTCTTGACCATTGTTTCCCTCCTTTTCCCTCGTTCGTGCTGCTAACAAAATATCATCCGTTAGCTTTAATTCAATGTCCATTGGTTGATAATATCGTCGAACCGAAGCGAATTTGCTGGCGGTGTCTAAACGATGAAAATATTGATACCGACGAAACCTAAGGTTTTTTCGCAAGATTTCCTTTTTACGAGCTCCCGTGACTTGTGTCACTTCTTGCTCAACAAAATCATTAAACTCTTTAGCGCCAAACGTTTTTATGGCCCTTTCGTAACGCCAATTTACACGATTTCTATTTTGTAATAAGGCTTCCTGTGGGTCATGCTGACCCCGCCACACAAAAGTATCTAAAAAGAGTAAACAAAAGCCATTCAAATTCATCTGCCAAATTGCGTAAAGGATGCCGACCACATCCGCGATAAAACCACCCCACAACATGTTGAACTGACGATGTAAATATTTGGTTAAGGCCGTAATAACCTTTGTTTTGTTGAACTGCCCACTTCGAACTTGATTGTGTAAGGGGTGTATATCAAACAGAAAATAATACAGTGGTGTGATTTCAATTAATTGCAACCCGATTGATAACGAGTTGAATAAGAATAACACGGTAAATCCCAACCATAGTGATAACCAACAACTCAATAAGCCTACCAAATTAAGTTTCCAGTTGTGCCGCAATCTACTTAGCTTCTTATCCATCTAATAGCCCCCTAAACACATCTCAGAGCTCGAGATTCGTGATTGATTGATTATTATGATGATCTGCATAGTAATTACGTTCATTTGGCTTAGACGGGCGAATATACCCATCAATGTTATACCCGTCAGTTCCCTTAGCGGCACTGTCCATGATCCGGTTAACCAAGTCACGCATTTTATTAGAATATGGTTGACCGTTAGTGGTCAATAGAGTCGGACTTTCCGGTTTAATCGAAATTTCACCGCCGCTAGCTGACAAGGGCTGTGAGAAGTTTAACCCATTATCTAAGTTACCAAAACCAGCCCGAATAGGAGAAACACGGACAGTTTGTCCCGTTGCGTTATTAACTGCTGAAATAAAGGACTTGCTTCGATTTCCTTCTAAAGCAAAGTTGGAATACTTATTAGTAGCTAACAAATCGTCTAAATAAAACTCACCACTGTCAACTTTACCGTTAGCTGGTGATTCAGGTAACGTAAATAAAGGATTGCCTACAGCCCCTTGACCGCTATTTAATGACATTAAGCTGTTAATATCGTAGTCTGGCGTATAATCAATTGGATGACGGCCGCCAGTTAAATCTGAGATATAAGGTAGACTAGCTTGATGAGTTTGCCGATCAACTTTTGGTGACAAGTAACCATTGTTCAAATCAAGATCTTGGATCACTTCTTGGCCGCCTTTAAGCGAACTTAACCCTGTCCCAAAGTGCGAAACAGTTCGTTTAGTCCCATTAGCCAAGGTGGCCACAATCCTAGCATGATTATTGTCTGTGACTAGTTGTAAAGCGTGTGGCGCAATTTCACCCTTGGAATTACGGTTGACGGCATTGGCTAGTTGGCCTACCTCCATCACGTTCTTTTCAGCCGCTTGGGTAAACGGATTAACCTGGTCCGCAGCTCTAATTAAAGTAGCTTGTGCATTTGGACCCAGGCTAGAAGCTAAATCTGATATCGTTTGATTTCGGTTTAATTCTGACTGCAATATTGAATTGGTACCAAAATTTGCATCATTATTGAGGGCTTGTTGATAATAAGCTTGGTAGCCGGCATCGTCTGTATCTGGCTTTGGCGTGCTTAAAGTTCCAAAAGAATTGTTTGGTGTTGTTGCTTCACCACTCCATTGGCTATTAAGTTGATCACCTAATTCGTTGTTGAATATCTTGTTACCATTGCTGAGGGTCGCAACTAATGGTGCCGCTTCAGCTTGATTAATAGAGTCACTAACTGCGGATGCCATGGCTGGTGTCGCATGATTGGCTAACATGTTGTTTCTGACTTGTTGTACTAAGCGCCGCTTGTTAACCCGACTATTGCTAAATGCTGGATTATCCGCTTGATCTACATGATCGGTAACCACGCCATTTGAGTTAACAAAGGCATCTTTTTGAGCCGCACTCTGAACGCTCTCAATTGCTTTAGCATAGGTCGGTGTATCTTTAAAGGCTTCAAAATCGGCGTTACCAGCGGCAACATCACCGCCAGCACGAGCAATAAAATTACTACGTTGCTGTTGATCAAAAGTAGACACTGCTTTTTCGCCTGCAGCCATGACTGCATCTGTGTCAACTGGCATGGTCTTTGAGGTGGTACTAGCACCTAACATCTCACTGGCTTGCTGAACTTGGCTAGTCATTGCTGATTGCATGTTATCCATTGCAGCGTTACGTTTTTCAAAATACTCTGGTGAACGCTTAATCTTGTCAAAAGCACTGTTAATTTGGTTGTCGGACAAATCTGGATTTTGGCTAAGGGCTTCGTTTCGATAGTCTGCCGCCTGTTGGTCATCATAGTGCTGTAAATTGAAGCCAACAGCGGCCGCTTTATCCTGAACATATTTACGATCTTTGCGTTTAATACCCCAACGTTTATCTTTCATTGCTTGGGGATCATTTCTAAATTGTGGTTGATTATCCAAGCTATGTTTTTGACGTTGGTCGTAATCGCGACCATTTTGAAATTGCCCAAGAGCCTGAGCCGCTAAATTACCGCTTTCGCCAGCCGTAACAAACCCCTCAGGGTCTTCTAAGTCCCCCTGTTTGCGTTCTTTACGTGCTGTTGCTAAATCTTTACTATCAGCATCCTTAGCTTCGCTAGACAAGTTAGCTTGATGGCCAGTGCCAATTTGCTTGTCAACAAACGCTTGAGCTGCTTTGGTATCACCAGCGTTATTATCATTTAGTAATTTATTGGTGTTTCGGTCGGCGGTCTTACTCGTTTTTGCTTCTGCTTTAGCCTGCTGATGCTGTGCAGCAGTGTGTTTCTTAGGATCGTGTTTACGCAATCCCATTTTTGCTAATTCAGCAGATCCTAATCCTAAAATTGAAGCAACACCACCAGCAATTGTGCCGGCGCCTTGGGAAGCTAGCATCATGGTAAACGGATTGCCGTCACCCCCGGCCGCCATTAGACCCCCGGCAACTTGACCACTAGCTTTGCCCCAAACACCAGCTAATTGCCCGGCCTTCATTGCTTTGCTGGTACTGCCCGTCCTTAAGTTAGCTTGCTGAAAGGGATTCATCCCCTTGACGAATTTAGAGCTACCTAGCTGACCTAACTGCGAAGCCCCCATTTTTGCAGTTGCACCAGCTGCCGCACCCCCACCGCCTAATACAGCTGCGGTACCAGTAGCCGCAGTAACTGCTGCTGTTCCTGCTATTGCGGCCGCGGTCATTCCGGTTTTAGCGACATGTGAACGTAAGCTATCAAGAAAATTTGTGTTGATTCCAAACCAGCCCGCAATTATTTTGGCGAGTGGCTGAAACATAATAAGAATTAAGAAACCTGTTATCTCACCCTCAAGGTGATAGACGCCTAAATTGTCAGCACTGTTCAAGTTCTTAACATCTTTGGCAGTCATCTTCGAGTGACTGCTACCGAATAGTTTTCCAGCAAAGTATGCCCCTTCATAATATATAGACTGGCCAGTGTGCCAAAAAGTTTCAACTGTTTTGGCTGGGTGTAGGAAGGCGTCATACCAATGCCAAGTACCATCTTGATTTAAAATGGCATGAGCTTTTACTTTGTAATTGGCTGATTTGACTAGCTCTTTAGCTGCCAACATGCCTGTGACATTAACTGTTTGTAACATCACAGTCATCATAAAAATGACTAAGGCATGAATTGGTTGAATGAAAATGATACCCAATAAATCGGTAAAAAAGGCCATGGTTTTACTACGTACAGCTCTAGCGGGAAATGCTAAGCCAGCAATAAATATTGGGGACAGTACGACAGCAACCAGAAAGGCAAAGCCCCGCAGAAAATACTCAAACTTAATCCAAATAGTTAAGCCAAACGTGGTTAAGAAATAAACTAAAGTCCAGAACACTCCGCCAGAGACACTACTATTAAATAGTGTATCAATGGTTTTTGCATCATAGCCTAATGAGAGTGCGCTGTCTAACATTGTCTCGGATTTGCTGATTGGGATATTTAGCATAATGTCTTTTAGTATAAGCACTAAATTACCACACATCTGTAGTAATAGATTAATCATATTCGGAGCTGAAGCTAGAAAAGCAGCAACCACTAATTGTAATATGATTTCTTTTTTAAAGTCAGCAGTTCCGCGTGGATCACTAGTCGCCCCTGCCTTCATACCCTTAATAGCCGTGAACATAATCATAAAAACCATTAACGTAGCCGCCATGGTGTAAAACAATGGCAATAGGCCACCGATTATGTCAGCCATCATTGAATTGCCGCCACTATTAATCTGCAATAAAGAGTTGCTAGGATAAATTAATTCCAACGGATGCGAACTGATTATATTCTCTAGTCCTTTATTGGAGGTAATATCAGATTGACTTTGAATTGCAAAAATTGGACCAGTCACTTTGTTCATAGTCAGCCATTTTCCAATGACAGACTGATTCCAAAAGAGGCCAATTAACCATTTGGTAATGGTGGTCATAAATCCTTCCCCCTGTTGTTAAACTTGAACTTTAAATTGAGATTCAGAAGCTTGTTCGTTCTTTTTGCGTCGGCGATTTGCTTCATTGGATTCCGCAAACTCTAATTCTTCATCGGATGGGTTTATTCGTACTCGGAAATATTCATCCTCAATACACATCACGCCCTCCCCGGGTTCTAGGTTAACGGTCAATGAATCCATGACACCTTCTGGCAATTCAAAAGAATCTTGCATGATTTTCTTATGTTCTGGTTTAAGCTTCAGTAATAAGTAGTGTTCAGAATTAGTGATCAGAGCATTGGCCTGTTTATTATCTTTAAATGCTGCGATATCTTGTGTAACCCAAATTAATGAACCATTACGTTTTCGGTCACGACGGATGACCATTTCATAAAATTTAAAGATCTCTGGATTATCAATAAACTGCAAAATTTCATCTGCATCAATAACCTTATGCTGTTTTGATTTGGTTGGGTCTAACATCCACCCGTTCCACAAATAACTAGTGATAACGAAATAAGTTACCAATTTTAAGGAGTCACTTAATTGCATCAAGTTAAAATTAACAAATCGATAATCATGTAACTTCTTTGAACCATTTCCCAATTGTGTTTGTCCATCAAAGATTGGTTTAGAATTACCCCTTAAAAAAGGCTTAATTGCATCCGTCAACCGGCTAGCCCCTGCATTGACACGTACTTTAACGCTGTCGGTTACTTCATCTCGATAAGTTTCAGCGTTTAATTCAGTCAGTGTTTGGAAGAGCTCTGATAAGGTTGGTTGCAACTTAGGTTTGTGTTCGTAGTAAATATTGTTGACCGTGCCACTTTCTTCTTCTAATAAGCTCATCGGGTCGTTGGTAATGCCATGTTTTTTGACTAAAACTTGCATCGCTTCCTCTGCCCGTGCACGTTCCGTAACTGTTAGTCCCACTGATTCAGAGCCGGACCCTGCGCGCATGATAACGTTTAAAAAGTCTATGCTATTTTCAATAACCGAATTAATTGGCACATAACGCATGAACTTACGGCCATCACGTTCAACAATTTGTTGATTATTACTACGCAATTGATGATACAAAGCAACTTCGTCTTCACTCAGGATGCTACCCATTTCGTTATACATAGTTTCTTCGTCTAAAGGTAATTCCACTGGTAAAAACTCTAGTGGGTTAATAACAAATTGCCCTTCTGCTGAAAAGTCTAAATTCAGACCGTGCAGAGCTTTGACTAGACGTTTGTTTTCACCATCTGGATCAATCGCACAATGCCAGTAGTCTTGTAATAACACCTGTCGATAAATTAAGACCTTTTCGGTTACTGATTTACCACTTCCGGACTCTCCAGTGAGCCCCATATTATAATTAATGGGTTTGTGATCAGCGCTACCAAACAAGTTTAAAAACTCTAAATTCTGTGAGGGGGTATCAAGATTAACGCCGATGGGGATACCTTTGTTAAAGCGCCCTTTGCCGCTACGCGCTGTGTCTAGCATGGTGACGCCTCGACGATCACATAAGCGAAAAATATCATCTAGTGTTTCAATATCAGCGCCAATAGGCAGTGAAGCATAATAGCCTGATTTGACGCGCTTGGTGAAGGGCTCGATAATCATTGACTCATCAGCCAAAATGTCCGCTAAGTGATTAGCACGTTGTTCCATCTCTTTAATTGAGTTACCGTAAACCGTAAATATAATAGCAACATCAATGGCGCTATTTTCGTTGAATTGTAACTGAGCAAGAAAGTTCTGTATGTCATTGTCTTTTGAAACATTATCGTGCAATTGGAATAGCTGTTCATGCTCTTGTTGGTATAAAATGTTTGATTTTAAGGTCAAACTCAAAGCGTTAAACATCTTTCGGGATTTACTACGACTGTGTGGCCGCATTTTGACCGAAACTTCTACTTCTCCACTAGCTAATGCCTTACTAAAAACACCATCACTCAGTGACCTCGGGAAACCGGCCGCCGGAACATAATAGTTTTGACCATACTCCTTATGGCCAGCAGTTTCTCTAGTCACCCACATATCAAGATCATCTTCACTAGTGGACCAGTAATTTCCTAATAGGATTTCACGTAGTCTAGGTTGATTAAATATACTAGAGATAGATTTATTTTTAACGATTTTTTGGGCAGATAAGGTGTCATCATTCTTATTTGATTGTTTACCATTATCCCTATCTCGATTCTTTTTTTTGAATAGGCTTAACATTTTTTTCCCTCCTTAACTAATTTTGTGAGTCATTGGCATATTTTGAAATCAAGGATTGTACTAATTTAGTTTGAGCGTCGGATTGATCGGCAGTAATAATATGACTGAAGTTCTGATTGCGGATAATATCTTCCAAACGTACTTTAGAACTGTTGACTCGATGCCACATATCAAACATTACTTCCAATAACCCAACCGTTGTGAACATTGATAAAGATTGCTTAGAATTGCTGAGAGGACCATTTGCAGCATCAATCTGTCGTCTTAATCGTTTAAACGCTTCGGCTTTTACTTTTGCGTCAATCTCTTCATCCGTGTCTCCATCAATCTCTTCATCGTAAACAATGGTCTCAAACGAAACGTAGGTTCTAATTTCAAAACGGTTGTCACTAGTTTGATGATCATGCATATCGTTGATTAAGTGTTCTGCTTTGGTAGCTAGAATGTCATCATCCTGGTTATACTCTTTGGCTTGCGCCCGAAGTTCTTCTTCAAAATCACGCATATCTATTTTTTTACTGCGCGTGTTGAAGCTTGTTTCATTACCTGGTACCAATGTGGTTAAAGCAACTTCTCTTAAAGCATTAGTTAGCTTAACTTGATCTTTAGACATGATATAAGGATTGGTTTGTTTCATTTCGGCTAGCGATACAAAGCGGCGACCACCGTAAAAGGATTCATATTCAATCATCCGGTTATCAATATCAATGATGCCAAGCTCATCAAACATGGTACTTATTGGCTGAAACTCTAAAAAAGACTCCCCATTCTCAAAAATAGGTTCTTGATTGATATCATTCTCATCATCGTCATGCTCATCAGTTTTACTTGTGTCCTTGTGAGTTGTTCTGTGGTGGACAGTATCCATTTTTTTAAACAGATAAAAACCGACGCCGATAATAATTAGAATAATCAACAAATAAGTAATTAACTGTACTATCATCGTTGCTGTGTCCCTTCTGTAAGTGTTATTGATAAAAAGAGAAGCCAGCCGGTCAAAGCTGACTTCCCTGATAAGTTAACGTGAGCCACGACTATGATGTCCACTAACCTTTTTGCTAGCACGGTTTTTGGCTATTTGTAAACCAACCTCAGCACCAATGACTAGGCCAAGGATTGGCAGAAAGACATATAAAGTAACTGGGATGCCACGCAGATAATTGATAAAGATATTTAGTAGAACAATTAGGGTAAGAATGACTAAGCCCCATTGCCACTTTTTAAATGTATCTTGTGTCCGTTTGTTTTTGTTATTCAAAAGTAAGCCTCCTTTTTATTCTGATTTAATATTGACGCTACGTTCACTATATCGATCATGAATCTTTTTGTGATAATGAATACTATTGGTATGAAAAGCCACATAAGTACCGATTTCATCAGTTAAATATTGTTTGTCAATCTGCCGTTGCTTGTCATAGTAATAAAGAATCTCGTTATCACGACCATAAATTGGTATGAAAAAAATAATTACTGGCGAAACACAAGCCAAGCCGACAATTATGGCCAATATGATAGCGCCAAGTGATCCTAATAGTGGCTTTAATAACCCATTTAAAGTTGATGCCAATAAGAAGAATGCCACGAGTGCGGCGCCACCATAAGTAGCTTGGCGGGTTGTGAAATAACCTAAGAACGGTTTGACATTATTAACGTTGTCAATCAGTGTTCTCTGTTCATTCATAATGATTCACTCTATTTAGCAAACATTAAGATTAATGAGTTGGCATTTACTAAAATCATTACGGCAGCAATAATGATGATGACCCCGGTAATAGCACCCATACGGCCACGTGGATCTCCAAAGATTGACGAGGTCATCAATTTAATTGCACAAACAATCATGCAAATTAGGGCGACTACCCCACCAATAGCTTGCAGTGGACCAACAAATTCCATCATCTTCTTGCTGATGAAATATTTGTCCGAGTTGCTAGCATTATTTAAATTATGAGCAAAATCTGTAGAATCACCTAGAAGCAAATGACTTTGTAAAGCAAAACCTTTAATTGTTGAAAACATAGTAGAACCTCCATTTTTTTGCTTTGCAATGTGCCGAGAAGCACTGTAAAGCTTTTTTTATTATGTGTGTGAATATTGCTAGCTTTAGGGGGAAGTTTCGTAATATTCACTGAGTTGAAAACTATGTATACCAGAAAAGACTTTCTGGTATATGATGATTAGGCGTTTAAACAAATAATCTTAGGCCGTTTCCGGTTGACTAAACAATCGTCAATACCTTTACCATCGTTAATATTCCAAATAGCTATTTGAACTACAACACGGCTACTCAAAGCTGAAATAAGTTTGCTGTATTGAGTTTGAACAGCCTTATTGCTGACAAAATCAGCATCGTAAGCTAACGTGACGCGCGTAATGTTCAAGTCAGCGATTAACTTTAATAGTGGTCGCCACGTACTGGTACCTGGAACTCCAATTATCATATGACCAAATTTATCTAGCTCTTGGGTTGTAAAGACTTGAGACAGTTGTTCAGTAGCTACATCTGTCTTTAAGCCACCTTCAGTGATCCACGCAGTTTTTGGCTGCTGGCGAAAGTTAGCCGGTGCTTCTAACCTTAAAGTTTGATAAATACCATCTAAGTCAACTTGGCATGGTAAGCCGAGATCGCCACTAGGTCCACAACCTTCAAGTTTGTGAACTGAGGTTACCCAGATATACTTAGCCCCTTTGCTCATCTTGAATGTAAGCATACCGTCTGGTAATTGAACGGTGTTTTCTTGATGAAAGACACCGAACCCAGTGGTTATTTCTTCACCGTACCTGTCTGTGATTGTAAAAGAACCATCCGCAGAAGCATGAATTTTATACGCCATACTCTTAAATTGCTTGTTAATCACCTTGATATAAACTGGAATCTTATGAACTCTTACCTGCAATCCTGTAATTAAATTACTAGCATTACGGAAAGGAATTAACGTACCTTCAACAGTGTTAAATATGGGTAGTAATTCTTTGCAATCAGGTAAGTTAACGCCATAAAATCCCGGCACACCAAGCCAACTATCCAGTGGAATACCAATTTTTTTAAAAAGCAGATGCCAAATCGAGTAAATTTTGCCTGACTCTGTTCTAACAACTTGCCGTTTACTTTCTGTAAAAGTTGCATAGTGATGATGTTTAATCGTTTCTTCACTAAGATGACGTTGCGATGTTAGTGTTTTAAAGTCAGCTTTAGTAAGTCCGTAGTAAAGCAAGAGCAAGCGATAGACTTTATCTAGTTGATTATCGTTTGCGTGTGATGCTTGCTTAACATCCGGCGCATGCTTACTCATACGAATAGCATTACTTTGATTGGTCTTGGCTGAATATTTAAGTGAATAGTACCATGCTGTCCCATACGGATGCTTGTTTTCACAACGAGTGCAAATAATTGCGGTTCCCGTTTCATTCACAATACAATTTCCGGTGTGTCCACAGATTGGGCAAGCGACTCGTATAAATTCGTACCAGTGGTTGCCGTTTTTTGAAACCTTGCTGGTCATGCGCAAATCGCGTCCGCTAAATTGAGCCATATCT
The DNA here is from genome assembly GCA_037075165.1 of Hirtodrosophila histrioides. Taxonomy (NCBI): domain Eukaryota; kingdom Metazoa; phylum Arthropoda; class Insecta; order Diptera; family Drosophilidae; genus Hirtodrosophila; species Hirtodrosophila histrioides. The sequence continues at coordinate 71,921 of JBAMCL010000550.1, forward strand.
AGCTGATTCATTATTTCCTCTTTTGCCATATTAGAGTCCTCCCTTAAATGTTTATTCCTTGCTTTTCCAAAATTAAGAACACAAAAAAATAGCCACCCTAAAAAAGGGCCGCTATAAATCATTCGTTGCAGTATGTACATAGTGCGCTTGCACTCAAAGATCCTCGAAAATTACACTGACGCTAAAGCGTCTTAAAACAAAACATAATAGAAAACAAATAGTACAGCTAAAGAATAGCATAGTTTTAAACAGTTGGGTAGTAAGTTACAAAGGTTATTAAAAATCAGTTCTATCAACTGAAGTTTAATTTCTTAATTTATTTTCACCAATTTAAATATGATATTCATATTTTTATTTTTGGGACAAAACTATGCCTTAAAAAAGTCGATTTTCTCCTGACTCCTTGAATATTATAGTGATCGTCTTGCTTTTAGCGTGTACCTCTTTTAAATCTCTTTAAAACCTCTTAATACCTCTTTAGAAATTTTTTGTTCTTACTGTCGCAAGGGATTTGGCGATATTCAGGTAGATAATTGTCCACATTTAGGTAGATAATTGTCCAGGTTTGGGTAGATAATTGTCCGTATTTAGGTAGATAATCGTCCATTCGGAAGTAGATTAGTATTTTGCATTTAGGTAGATAATTGTCCGGATGCAAAATTGTATTTGGGTAGGTTAAAGAAATTGACTATACCCAAATGCTTTTGCTATATTTTGTTTAACAATGAAAGGTGGCGTACTGGTGACTAACGAAATTGTTAAATATGAAAATCGATTGAACGAAATTCCGCTAAGAAAATTTAATCCAAGAGAGATGGATTTGTTTTTTAGTATAGCTTCTCGCATTCGTGATAAGGGCAGCAGGAAGGTAATTCTTAGTTTTGAACAGTTGAAGGAACTGAGTAACTACCAGCAACATGGTGAACAGTTCGTTCAAGATTTAAACCGGACTTATAGTAAATTACTGCAATTAAATGCAATTGCGGATGATGGTCATTCGATAAAAGCTTTTGTTTTATTTACCACATATGAGATTAACAGGGATACTAAGCAAGTTACGATTGCTGTGAATCCTGACTTTCAAGGCATATTTAACGAGTTGACATCATGGACGCGTTTTAGTTTAAGTCAGTTTGCAAACCTAAGAAGTTCTTATGCGAAGACAATGTTTCGACTTCTAAAGCAACATAGAACAATTGGAACACGTTATTTTACTACTGAAGAATTTAGACGTTTGCTGGCAGTACCAACAAGTTATCGACCAACAAATATTGACAAAACGGTACTTACCCCAATCAGAGAAGAGCTATCCCCTGTTTTTAAAGGATTGGTTGTTAGCAAAAAGAAAGGTGGGCGCGGCAACAAATTATTGGGTTATAAATTCAATTGGAAACCTGAGCCGAAAAATGCTGATGATTTTAGTAAAGGACGTTTCTGGGATCAACAGAATGCTATCAATAATGTACTACATAATGCGAATCTGACGGTTGAAGAACGTACGCGACAGATTAACAGAATTAAGGGCTTACCGTTAGGAACTTCTGTTAACTCGGATGAGACAAAAACGGATGAGGCATTACGAAAACAGAATAATCAAAAAAAATGAAACGAACGGCCCTTTATGACGAAGATAAAAGAGCTATTTTAAAAGCTTTAAAGAAATGAATGATAGTGGCAATTCATTAGCTGAAAGAAATTTTAACTCAGTATAGTTCTAAGTATTATCAGCGGTCATGTATCAATTATTTCAAATTGAGAGAATGCATGTTATAATTTGAGTATAGAAAAAGGACCAGTGTGTTCGCACTAGTCCCTTACAAGCCGCTTCAAAGGCGGTGGCAAATTAGTTAAACGAGTGTGTCGTCCTGTAACTGGCCAAAGTTACACAGGGCGGCTTTTTTATTGGTTGTGTTTGTCGATGTATGTTAGCAACGCGATTAAAAACGTGCCAAATAATAACATCAACGAGAGTGTCTGGAAGACGCTCATTGACTGTGAAACCTTTCTGAAGAGTATTCCATGTTCCCATAGACCTCACCTCACAAGGGGAAAGACAGCCACCGCCCTTAAAACATTCTAAGCTTTATAGTGAATCGATTATCCGACGGGATAGTTGATTCACTATTTTAGTTTTGTTCTAAACTTTAAATAGTGGTGAAACTATATGCCGTAAGAAGTTTAGACGCTTGACGTCGTCCTTAAAACAGGCAGTTTTACTTAGTAGTTAGTATTCTCTTCGAAGAATGTCGACACTTGATGTCCAGTTTAGAAAATTAGAAATAATTACCTTAGTAAATACGTTCCAACCACTAACAGCTATTTAGGAGGGTTTAAAAATGAGCATTGTCTTTGGCATAGATGTAAGTAGTCGTGATTCCAGTGTTTGTGTACTTCAGAGTGGCGTCACACGAGAATATAAGATCACTAACGATACTATCGGCTTTAAAACTCTATTGATAGATCTAAAAGAATACGCCGAACATCCACAAATCATCTTAGAAGCAACTGGAATTTATTCACGCAGAATTATTAGATTTTTAGATGAATACGATTATGATTATGTTCTTCTTAATCCTTTAAAGGCTAAGAAAGAAATTAATCAGGGCTTACGTCACAATAAAACCGATCGCAATGATGCTTACCATTTGGCACTAGCTCAAGATCGAAATCAGCATCAACCTAATCGAAAAGAGCCTGAGGCTTATCATCAATTGCAATCTTTAAGTCGGGCTTATGAAGAATTAACTCACGATATTGTTTCTTCCAAGAATCGACTTCATAAATATTTACAGTTAACTTTTCCAGAATTAGAAACCATTTTCAATAACTCTAGAGGAGTTAATTACTGGTATTTAGTTGAGCTCTTTCCACACTGCCAAGATGTTAGAAATCTTGACGTATCAACCATCGCTAAGCAAATTAAAGATTTTAAAGGTTATGGTATTAACCGTGCTCAAAAACTAGCTATTAAACTTAAGCATCTCGCGGATTTAGCTTATCCAGCAGTCGATCAAGACGACCCAGAGCGTGATGAAGTGGTTTATTACGCCAATAGATTATTACGGCTTACAGCTGATCGCGAGCGGAGATCAGAGGCAATGATTAAATTAGCTAAGACTTTGCCTAATCGTGATCTAGAAATCTTAATGAGTATTCCTGGTATCGCTGAAATAACTGCCGTCCGAATTCTAGCCGAATTAGGCGACATTAGAAGATTCAGTAATCCAAACAAGATAAATGCTTTTGTTGGTATTGATCCAGGTAGATATCAATCAGGGGAAAAAGATTCTAGTTTAAGGATCTCTAAGCACGGCAATGCTGTTGCGCGGAAGATTCTTTATCGTGCAATTGGACAAATCGATCTAGCGGCTAAGACTAGTCCATGTCATATAGCAGATTACTATGAACGAAAAAAGCAATTTTCTCAAACAAAGGGGTTCAAGAAAATTGCCATTGCTTCAATCCATAAATTGCTTAGAACGGTCTACATTTTGATTATCACTGATCAAATGTATGATTACAACGTAGCCAACAATAATCAAAAAGACTTTTGTCGTAATTAATTGATCATGTTCATTATAGCCTAGGTTAACTTCAAGGAAGTAATTTCTTTGAAGCCTTTTGTGATGCTCCAAATTTAGGAATAAAACGCCCCGATTAAAGCAATGATGTCAAATATGTCAGAAATTAAGGCTTTAGAGTCCTAATATACTTGACTTTACGTAGAAAACTTCTTGTTTAAATATTGTATCATAAAACCAGCTATGAGTGCCGAAAATTAGGCATTTATGGCTGGTTTTAAAATGCAAAAATTATCATCATTATAAGATTTGAGAAAAGATTGTTGACAGCCTATTCAATTAGCCTTTATTTCGACAATAACCCTTGTATCCATGCAACAGTAGAGCAAAGACAATACTAATTATTACTTGTGGTTTGCTCAGTTCTGGGAAAATCAAAATAAAGACAATTAACAAAAGTATGCTAACTGATCCGATGAAATCAAGACCTACGAACCAAGTGTGCTTGATGAGCTTCTTATTTTTCATCTTTTTCGAAGTAGTTTTGCTAAAATGACCAATTACTAAAGTAATAACACTGAAAAGACTTAAAAAGATAACGAATAAAGCCGTCATTTGTACTAGCATATAGTTACCATGAATAATTAGTTCATTGGCAAATTGATATTGTAGTCCATAATGCATCAATGTAACGGCACTAAACGTAAAAAATACGTGGGAAACGCTATATAGGACAAGCCAAATAAGGACATTATAAATAGCAGCTAGAGTACCGATGTACTTTTGCAACCAGACTCTGAAATGTGTAAATGGATTTATTTTCGTGTTAATCATGCTTTTTTTCTCCTTTAACGAGTTTTAAATAGATAATGATGAAAATGTGAGTAGGTAAATTAAAGCAGCTTAGAGGCCCTTAAAAGAGCAAATAATGTCGATCTCTCTTCATTACTTGTTTAAAAACGACTTAATTAGTTATCTGAGTAGCCATTTTCATTAACAAAACCAGCATAAGACCAAACGCCTTTAGTGTCTTTTTCAGCAGCGTCTTGTGCAGATCGCATTTCTTGATAGTGTTTTTCAGTGGTGTTGGCACCCTTGAGTATCACATCGCCTTGTTCTAGTAGTTTCGTCTGTATTAATTCGTGGTTGAGGTAAACGTATGGTAAATGCTCATCCGCGTTAGCATCATACTGTAAGGTAACTTGTTGGCCCATGACAAGTTTGTCCAGGGCTCGTTTAGATTCAGCTTTAAATTTAGTAGTAGGTGCTTGTACTAATAATAATTTAATACTGTGGGAGTAATTACCGTTGGTGATCCTAAGTTTGTCTCCGCTAGTAACTTCAGTGACTTTGTAAGTATTGTTGGGCTTGGTTGTTGTTTTGTTTGAATCGCTAGTTTTATACCTTACAGATGAGGACGAATGAGTATTTTCTCCACGTGCTATTGAACTGGATTGACTATTAGTAGTTTTACTGATGCTATTTGTCCTTAGCATAAGCAAAAGGACTAAAACGGAACAAACTAAGGTCACAATAAGTAATTTCCAGAAAGTTGGCCACACGATTTTTTGCATAATTAAACCTCACAATAAAATAATTAAAATAACTAATAAAATAGCAATAAGGATACCAGTGATAATGATTTCGCGGTCCTTTTGAACGGCACGACGATACAAGATTTCGGCACTGACCATTTCGTAGTGTTGAGTGCCCCGTAAAATTTGCACTGCTACGGATGGTAACGTAATAAAGATGGCGGTCATTAAAATGGCAGTGAGCACATTTAAGCATATAGCCGCTAGTGAACTACTTGTATCAGAGATAAATAGTGCAATTGAACTATGAATTAGTAAATAGCATGTGATGACATAAAAGATAAGTGAAGAGCACTTAGTTTTTCGATTTTCATTACTAGTGTTTAGCAAAACAATAAATCCGATTATAACAAGAACCAACAGTAAAAGATCGGCAGCCCAAACCACGGAAGATAGGAATGGCAAGATTTTGTCGGCAATGTTAGAACTAATATTGTTGGTTGTTAGACTACTTTGGAAATTCTTTTGATCATCACCTATTGAAGCTAATATGTTAATACTAATTAGAATCCTCTCCCCTCTTTAAACTAACTAACATGAACTAGCTTAACATCTATTAACAACTTACTGTGACAAACGCAAATCAGTAGATTAAAAGGCACACAAACCCCTGAAGCTAAGTTAGAAAGAAGGCAATATTATAGCAAAATTGAACTGTATAAGAAATTAGTATTACATGATATTATTGTTGTGAAAACTTACAAATTTGATCAATAAGAAATTTAGAGGGAGGGATAAACATTACAAGTAATAGTAGGAGTTACACAGACAAAACGATAAAGACATTAATGCTTCTAAGTGGCGGACGCTGTGAGCTATGTGGTAAAGCAGTCCTTATTTCATCTCGGAGAGACATGGATAACGAGGATAGCTACAATTTTATTTGTGAGATTGCACATATTTATGGGCTCAACGAAAAATCTCCTAGATATGATAAAGATAAACAAGGGATAAATGAACCCAATAACTTGATGATTCTATGTCCTAATTGTCATAAAAGGATAGATAAAGAGGAAAAAGCATATCCGGTAGAAGAGTTACAAAAGAAAAAATTGGAGTTTGAAAGGGGAACTGTTAATTCTATTTCAGAGTTAGTTAATCAAACAAATATTGGTGGGCATGAAATGTATAAGAACGGTCAAAAACTATTAAATTATTTTGCAACCGATAACCCTAAACTTAATAAGTTGGAAAGCCTTGATGAACTAGAAACTGTATCCGATGTTGAATACGAAATTGGGGTTAGAAAATTAATATTAAGTCTGAACGATTTAAATATTGATAGTAGAATTGCTCTATTGAATATAAGTGAAAGCCGTGATAGTGATTACAGGCTATCCCTGGCGTATTGGAACAGCGCGTATGGTGAGCAAATCCGCACTGTACTTGATCCGCTAGAGCAAAACTACTATATTTCTGCATCTGATGTTTGGAGTGAAGATGACGATAGTAGCGCTAAGCTTGAAGTGTCTGATGAGTGGAATTATCTTATTGATTTCTTGCTTAAAAATGAAATTCCACTTGAAAAATTAATTATCGACAGAAATTATACTGTGATTGATTGTTAACATTTATATGATTGTAATTTTAATGTAGGGAATATGCAGTAATTAAGATCATAAAATGGCTGAACTTGACGTTCAGCCATTTTATGATCTCTTAGATATGGATACGATGTAAAAAATATTGTTAATAGTGCTAGTGAAAAAGGTCCAGCCTAAACAACTTCGGATGTATTTTCTTTAAATTTCTTCCAAGCCTTAATAGCCATTGTATTTAAATAATAATCTTCATTTTCTTTCCAGTCCGGAAACAATTTTCGACGTTCTAAAGTAACGTTAATGTGAAAGTAACGGCTGATTAAGGCGTCGCTAAACTCTTTTAGCCGTAAAACTAAATAAGCATCCCGCCTCATATCACCATTGTCGTCAAAGAAATCGTCTTTGTTTGGAAAGTAATCGCAAATAGCATTACCTTGATAAAACTTTTTTCGATACATACTGATAGCGTCGGCATCTAATTCAGTTTTAGCTAGTAACGCTTTATATTGAAGGGCTTGTGTATGCCAAGCACGGCACTTAGAACAACCATCTTTACAATACCTCTTATGCTCTCCAAAGCATTCAGTCGATGTAATCATAATGCTATCTAGTATGGTCATTGCTTTTTTTACATTCACTTCATTATCCCCCTCAAGTATTTCCCCAACATACTCCGTATAAATGCAGAGAAAGTCTATCACATACCTCAGGTATCTTCAATTCAGATGCCTAATGCTTTGATACGACAGTGCTTAGATATTTTAAATTCACCTTTTTATGTGCAGCTAAGAATTTTTGTAAATCATCAAATTTTAAAATGATGGTTTGTTTGTTGTTTGGCGCGATTTGTTGATTAATTGCACTGTTACCATCCGCAGTTGCATATAGTTTATCTTTACCGCTCTCTAAATAGAAACTAGTGATCATTGATGAGACGGTAAAGTCGCTTTTATTATCGCAAACAAAGTTGACGCGATCATTTTGAAAATCGTATTTGGCAGCAATGCTGTCTAAGTGTGCAATTTGATCCGGTGTTAACTCAAATAAATCACTGTTGTTCTTGATTGGTGCAAATACCAGATTAAGCGGATGAAAGCCTTGAGATGTGTTTGTAAACGTATTATTGCTATCGCCATCACTATTTCCACCGCTTTGTATCTTTACTTGGTATGGTACAGCTGTTGAATCAATAGATTGTTGAAATGGAATTACAGCTATAGATGTCTTGTTGGCAGGTAAATTCAAGTTAAAGTTCTGCCATACGGGCGATACTAAGATATCTGTGTGGTTATTATTTTCCAATTCAACGCTTCTTAAACTTAAGTTCATGTCGGTATTTGTATTGTTATTGAACAATACAGCAACTTCAGTGCTGGCTGATTTTCCGTTAGCTACGAGTGTCCCGGTTAACTTGTTATAATTTGGATCATCAAAGTTTTCTTTTAAATCAGTTGGATTTTGAGTATTGCTTTTATCTGCTAAATACTGTTTAGCCTTTTGATAATAATCACCTAAGTCTAAGTGATTACTAATCATTGAGTTCTGAGTTAAGCTTTGCCAGTTTGTATTTGCCGAAACTAAGGAAGATTTTTCGTCCTTACCATTCGTGGTTTGATAGTAAATTCTAGCGTTGGCTAATTGTTTTTTACTCAGTGACCCAGTCTTAAAAGTGACTAATGAATTAAACTGATTACCACTCTGCAAAGAATAGTGAAAATCATTAGCGCCTGATGCTGGTGAATAATACTTATATTTAGCCTTCCCTACTCGCAAGGTAAAAGAATTGCTGTCAATTGACGTGTTGTTTTCACCGTTGTTACTAATAAAGACAGGCATAGAAGTAATGTTACCTTCTTGGCACGGTTTGTAATTCTTAATAGTGAGACTATTTGGTGAACTGGATTCATCCGCGCCGCTACTATTATTGGTCTTACTTGGCCCAGCAAGACTATTGGTTTGTTTTGCGCAACCAACAAATAAAGGCAAAGATGCTAGTAAGGCTAACACAATCTTAGGCTTGCGATTCATGTAGCTTGTCTCCCTCCTGCTTGGGCTGTTCTTCTGAGTAGTAAGCAATATTTTGAATGTTAAGTAACGGCTCATTAACTAACTGTTTAACACCATTCTCGTCTTCTTCAATCTGATAAAAAGCGTGGTCAAAGCCTGCATTCTTAATCTGAATGCTGACTATAAACTGAAATTTCACTCGACTCAGTGCAACTCCAAGCGCAGATACCATCCTTTTGGCAGTTGCAATTGTTGGAACGTAGAAGGTCAGAATGGTCTCACCATCAGGGAAATCAGGCAAAAAGTTTGTGTTGCCTTGTTCACTTAATGCTGCTTGAAATTGAAAATAGTCGATCAATAATCGTTGGTAATAGTCTAAGCGATCAGTTTGAAGCATTGAGTACACAATATAATTTCTGAAAGAATTGTGTGCTATTTCTAAACTAAATTGAAGCGGTGACATCGGTAATTTAAGTTGCGACGTACCTGCAAAGTAAGTATTATATTTTGCTAATCCAGGAATTTCATTAATAGCCTCATACAAATCTACAATTTGCCAAAAGCGAATGTGATAACCATCCTTAAATTTGAAAAACATATTCGGATGCAGTAAATGTAATTTTGGACCATACACGTACGTTAAGAGCCGGTACCCATCACCACTGAGTGTATAGAAATTTATTTTCTGCTCAATAATTGGATGAAAGTAACGATACTTTTCAATCAACCCTAAAGCACAAAGATGGTTTAAATAATGATTGGTTTTCCTTGACTGATAAGGGCCAAAAATATCGGAAAAACTCCGATGTTCGGTAATGATTTGTGGATATAAAACGGATGCAAAGCGACCAATAAAGCTGAGATAAGCGATCTCGACACTATTAAGCTCTAAAAATGCACGCCGGTAGTCACTTGCAATATTGTAGTTTTTAATCTTTGCTAACGATGCTTTTAAGTTATTACTACCGATATAGTGACAGGGCTCTTTTGTAAAACTTAATTCATCTTGCTTACGGAGCAAGGAAATGAACTGACCCTTACCATCTTTGTTTAATAGGGCATTTCGATCGCCAAGACTGACTTGGCCAATGCTGTTTTTATTTTTTTCACCAGATGTGGTCATTGTAAGCCCCTTTTCTACATAACAAATTTAGGATTAGAATCTCGTGCGAAGCCATTGGGAATACTTTGTATCATTACAGCACCGTTTAAGAAATTGGTTTCGTGATTTGGCTGAATACGAGTAATTTCAACGGTTACTGGGGTGTGCAAGAAACTATCCATTTGATCGAAGTTTTCTCCCTTGATTTGCTTGCGCAATTTGTCGGAAATATACCCTTTTAGCTGAACGCTCGGGACCACTTCTACTAGTAGACCTTTGACCGGGTCAATTTTGGCAATCTTGGCTGAACAAAGTGCATGGCTTAGATATAACGACTTTAACTGCTGTAATGGTGATGTAAGCAATGGCTTGCGTGTAATTGAAAATTCATAAAGTGTTCCACTCAAGTTAATGCGCTTGTCAGTCGGGACTGTATAGGGCTTACCATTAAGGTTAAAGCCAGCTTTTTTTTCTAATTTTTCGACACTACGGATGTAAAAGCTGATACGTTTACCGACATATAGATCATCTTGAAACGGAAAAGCTTCGGAATAATAACCTAACCGCCCAGGTGTAGTTGTAATAGTCATGCCATTATATGCAATGCGGACAAAAGGTTTGTCGCCGCCATTTACATAGGTAATAGTGCCTGTTTGTGGTGTTTGATGCTTGAAGTCCATTGAAGATTCATCAAGGCTTTTATTGTAATAGCGGCGGCCTAGTATTTCTTGGCCACGTTGAATTGAGCCAAGGGCTACAATCCGATCTTGCTCAAAATCTGGATCTGGTACTTTGATTAAATTAGAAATCGTTAAAACAGTCCTTTGTCCGACTAAATCCGCTAATCTGAAGGGCTGCTGAAGACCTGCTTCGCTTTGGGCAACGTAAACATCAAAGCCTTCATCTAAAGCAATTTGTAGGAAGTCTTGACGGTTCTCAACATTTTCAGATACTTTAACATTCGGAAAACACTGAGTAACTGTACCAAACATCAGGGTTTGGTTTAATTGGTGATTAGAAGATCGTTTGTAACTGTCAGCTGCTAATTGTTCTAGAGAGACTGGAATATAATTAGCAATTTCTAAAAATAATCTGGGACCTGCTTCACGATCTAAATTCTCAAAGGCAGCAATTTCTGGACTCATTTTTTCTTGCTTTGACATTTTATGAACTCCTTTTTGAGTGTTAAGGTTGAAAATCATTTGAAATATTTTGTCGGTACCTGAATTAATAATCCTAATACCGCTTGTGCTGCACGTTGCTCGTCAACATCGTTGGTTGTTCGTTGAACAGTTATGTTCGAATGAAGCTGGGATAACAAATCAGTTGTGGATCTTTGCAGTTTAAAGGCGGAAAAATTTGCCACATTTGTTATTGATTTTGAAATAGTAAAATTCCTTTCAAATTCATGAGCTTCGGTGACATGTCCCAAAACGACTTGTGTTGTATAAGGATTATAAATTGGTTGATTAGACTTTGACATAAGCATTTTGGCTGCCATTTTTTGTTGATGACGCGTAGTTGATCTTTTAAATAATTGCAAATGGTTCACTCCCCTCCTTTTTAAACACAAAAAAATAGCAGTAATCAATAGATTACTGCTACCACACTCCATGTAAAATTAATTGAATAAGTTTAAAGGAGGTCGCGCTTGAGTTAACAAGCGCGTGTGTTTGTCGTTATGAGTGTGTAAAGCTCATAAACAAATAATAACACATTATTTTGGCATTCCAAGCAGTAATCTAATCGTTACTTACTAGCTTATATTGAAAATTAATTCTTTGCTGTATTTCAAAATATCGTTTTTTTTTTTGAAATTTTAATAACAGACATTCGCCGATAACATAAGCTAGACTACTTGTATAGCAAATATAAATTTGATAAACGAGGTCAAAAAATGAAAAGACAAGGCATATTAAGTCAGCGTATGAGAACCATTATTGATGGTCCAGATTCAGAGCATGAAACTGTGGTTGGACCCGCTAGTGAAACTGAAAAACGCTTGTCGCGGGCTACTGGTGCTGAATCAGGCCATGTTGGTGAAAATGCTAGCGAAACTACACGCTATCGACCAGACTCAACTAAAACCAAAGATAGTTCATCTGAACAAATGCTATCTAAACACAAGCGGCTTGTATTCAATCAATTGCTAAATAAGACAAACAATAATTCACTAGCATTTGAAAGTGAGTTTCCCTACACAGTTCCTAATTTTGATGACAATATTGTAAGGTCAATGAACATTCCCATTCAGCAATATGCTGAAGCATTAACACAAGAAAATGTTGACTTACCTAATGTATTTAGTCGTTACAATGAAGCCTTAAACGCTAAAGAGTATTTTTCCTATTTAGCTATTTTGGATCAGCGAAACCAAAGAACTGTTTACTTAAAGCTAAAAAAGTCAGTGTTTAAGAGCGTTCAAACGCTTTCCTTTGATAAAGAGACTGCTGCTATGACAATACAGATGAATGACGGTAAAGCAATTGCGATTATTCCTAGTGAATGGGTAAAAACGGATGTGGACCGGCAAGAATGGTTAGATAGTAATATTGACGTTTATAGCTTTAATGTAAACCAAGATACTGGCGAGCTATTGAGCCAAGTCTTTAGAACAATATTCCCAGAAGCTAAAAATATAGAAAACAATCAAAATCAGATTAGGTATTACAATTAAATTGTGATGGCCTATGATGGAATTTTTATTAAGGGCCCCTTCTCTACTAAAAAATCTTTTTCATTTGTATTAGTAACTACGTGTAAACAAACATTGCATGTAGCTTTTTCTGAGTACGGTAGCGCCAAAAAATGACAAATAACGTCAAAAGATTGTCAAATTACAAAACGTCAATAAAAGACAAGTGTTGAAATTTTTGAATGTTTGATTATTTGACAAAGTGAGATAAAAAAAGCATTCACAATTAGTGAATGCTTTTTTAATTACCAAAAATGCGCCTCCAAAACCCCTGCTTGGTTGGCTGTTTAACCGTTTCATCTTGATTAGTATCGCTTGTATTTTCTTCAATTGCTTGTAATCGTTGCAACTTTTCTTGAGTGGTTACCAGTTCTTTACGTGTTGTTTCAAATTTTGTTTGTGCATCAAGTTGTAAAGCTTGTGCCTGATCAGCAATTTTACTGATGCCCTTTAGATTTTCGTTTAAAGCTTTTATTTGCTGTTTAGCTGTTTCTGACTGATTTTTCAGCTGATCATCCTTGATTGAGATTTGTTTCTGTAATACAGCGTGATCACGTGTATATTGTTCAATTAATGTGTCTTGCTGTTCAACTTGATGTTTTAGAACATTGATGATTTCTTCATAGTTTTTTTCATTACTTTCTGGTAAGGGTGTGTCCTGAAAGTTTGGTACAGCCCATCCGCCAACTTCACAAATACGTGATATCACAGCATCATCAAGGATTATACGCCCCTTTTCAGTACGCTTTGGCTGATCTTCTTCAGGCAATTTGTCAATAATTTGGTAAATGCGTTGTCTAGTAACGTTTAGTCGTTGACTTAAATCTTTCATTGAATGTTCGATGATATACTCTCCTTTCAAATGCTTTTATTGTTGTTTTAACTTGTCATAAAAATTGACAATCTTAAAAAACGTCAAATTGATAAAATGTGTCAATTTTATAACTGATAAGACTCTTATGGTAGGAATAATTGCTAATCAATATGTTAAGTATACAACGCTAAACAGATATTTAATATTAAAATCAATTTAAAGTTCTTTGTCAAATTTTCAGTCATCAGAATATTCTTAAGATAAAAAATGTCAAATTAATAGTATAAGACAAATAAAAGTTTAATGATGCAAATATTATAAAGAAAATTGCTTAAAATTTGTCAAACTAAAATCTGTAAAACCTTTGAACTCTTAAAAAATTGTCGTTTTATTGACAAAAATGTTTACCCAGCTTTACTAGTATGAAATTTTTTGGAATTTCGATAACAAAGTTTTACGTTTATTTTGTCAATTTTTTAAAACGTCAAATTAGTAAAACTTGTCAAATCACGTAATGTAGTTGTCGTTAGTTCAGCGTTTTTTACAGTTAAGCATATAACACGTTAGTCACATGATTGACAAGTGTGCTTACAAGTTAAGGTTTTCTAAGAATGATTCACTTAATAAAAGTTGAGTTTTTAACAATTCATACGTACAAATAAATGAATCCTGATTTTTTTAAGTTTTATCGATATTTCTACATAAAACTACATAAAATTACACATTAATACATAATTTTGTGTAGTTTTATGTAGTGTTAATGTTATAGTATAAGTACATTAAATAAGAAAAGGGGATTTAGTATGACAGTTTGGGGTTTGGATTTAGGAAATAAGCAAACAAAACTATATAGTGACAAGTGTGGGAGTAAAAAGGGTGCGATTGTTTTGCCATCCACCATTGCTTACAAGAAAATGGTGGACGGTCGCTTTGCATTTGGAGATCCAGCAGACGTAGACACTTATCAGTCAAGCCGTGCTGACAACAAGTTTTACTGGGGACGAGGTGTCTTTAACTTTCAGCGTGAGGCGCTTGCAGACACACTTGGATTTACTGGACGTTACGATCAAGATAACTTTAAAAACATTGCCGAATTTAGCTTAGGACGGCTAGCAAAGGATTATCCAGAGTTCAGTGATAAGGTTCAACCGGTGACAGTAGCGGTTGGTCTACCAAGCGGAGACTTTAATGAAGTTAATATCAAGAAAATGATTAAGCAGTTCATGGGTCAGCACTTAACAAACGTGAATGATCAAGCCTATACAGTGAAGGTGGAACATGTCTATGTTATTCCACAATCAATTGGCACTTTGTACGCATTAATGGTCGATGATAAAGGAAAGGTAATAGATGCTGATTTAGCTCAAAAAAGGGTGGCAGTGATCGATGATGGTGGTGGAACATTATTGGCGGACCAGTTCATTAACTTTAGATTTGACGAAATGCACCGGGCACAATTAGAAACTGGAGTTAACTTGCTCTATAAGCAAATTTCAAAAGCAATTGATCAAGAGTTTACTATCAATTCTGATTTGCATGTTATCGAACAAGCGTTACGAGATGGGGAACATAGTCATAAATTCCAATACAAGCAATCTGATAACAATATTTTTGACATTACTGATTTGGTCGAAAGAAGTATTGATTTTTACACGAAAACATTATGTGAAAGTGTATATAACACGTTTGATAATTTAGCTGATATTGACGTTTTAATTTTCACTGGAGGAGGAGCTAGTATCATCAATCACAATATTGTTGAAAATTTCTTTGCTCAGACAGAAGTAAAATTTGTTCCTAATCCAGAAATAGCTAATGTAAAGGGATTTTACCGATATGGCATTGTTCAAGAACAACGTGTAAAGGTAGATGACAATCATGAGCAAAAAGATTAGAGAGAAGACTAGAAAAAATTTCGAGCTTGATAATGTCAAGGATGCGGATATCATAGCCTTTATGAATGAGAGTCCGGTGAGTGATGTTGCAATGTTTCGTACTGCGATGAGATTGATGATTTCTAGCGGTGTATTCAAGCAACCGGTATTGATGAGAGATGATAATAGTAGTGCGTCAGCAGAAACGTCTAAAGTTGTATCCCAAGGCAAGATGAAAACTGAGAACAATAAAAAAAACAATGAGAAACAAGCAGAAGATGCTAAAAACTTGGTGTTGAATTTTAGGGCACCTAGTGACCAAGACTTTAAATAAGAAATAGACCTAAAAACAAAAGAACTAGTCACTGTATCCAATTAGGATACAGTGACTAGTTCTTTATCATTAATTGGTATTGAAGGTAGAATCAAAAAGGGCGCCAATCTTGTCAGGTTTCGGGACAGCGGTAGAGATTTGTGCTTTTAAGTGGTTATTTTTTATTTGATCACTAGTTTTTCTGTTATGAGACTTTTTATCAATCATATGAGTCAAATCATCTTTAGTTAATTCCTGTTGAACAAGTTTGGTAACTTTCAATTGAAAGGCTAACCTTTTTTCAGCAATTGCTGTGTAGCAGCCTTCACAGCTCTTAATCACTTTATATTTAATTGCGCTTTGAGCTAGTTGAACATCCCCAAGACTAATGTGCATCCGTCGCATGATAAGGATAAGCCACTTCTCATATTGGCTAGTCTCTGTGCTCAGTGCAACGTATTTACTAATGGCGAATAAGCTACTTAGATCTGAATCATTCTCTGTGGTAAGTACATGTACTGTATTGTACTTATTGTTTAGCTTGTCAATGAAGCATGCTTTAGAGGCACTCGTATACAAGGAAACGTCCAAATAAAGATCAAAGTCATTTGTTATGAGTGAGTTTAAAATATTCAACAACAAGTGCATTTTTTCAAATGAAAATTTAGATGATATAATAAGTACACCAGAAAAATCTTTTAAAGATACTTGATCTAAAGTCAAATTGCTTATTTTTGTAGTGAATAGTGATTGGTAAATAGAGGAATCCATAATATTGATGAAGCGGTTTGCGGCTTGATTAAGGCGCAGCAGTATTTCGTTCTTTTTGACGCTTTTAAGTTGTGCGCTCAGCTTTTCAAGCTGCTGCGACAATTCAGTAGTTAGGGTTAACTCGCTTCGAGTGATACGTTCCAAAAGGTCCACAAGTTTTTCTGGCACCTGAATGCGCATCAGTAATTGTTGTAGGGCATCGTAAGTCACTATTTTATGATCATTGGTTTCAATAAGAAGAATCTCTAGCAACAGTAGTTCGGCAGACCTATGTTGATCGTTAATCTTATTTTCTATTAAATTAAACATGTCACATAATTTATTTGCTTTTTCTATAAATGAACCGCGAATAAATAAAAAGGGATCTATTTTACACGATTTAGTACCAATTACGGTAACAGGAATATCTAAAGCATTGGCTACTTTCTCAAACTGACTTGCTTTGTAGGGGGAAGTAATGCGAGCTTTAAATTAATGCCGTGATCTGAGTTAATCAAGTCACTAAAAAAAATAGACTGATTAATTTCCCCCTGAAAGATTGGTTCAATCGTTAAATACATATTCAAACTTTCTCCTTACGTTAATCTTCAACGAATTTTAGTTGTTATTGTGGATGGAGACAAAGCAATTTAAAAAAGTTTATTTTTTTAAATTGATGAAAAATTATTTGTTGCTGATTTAAAAAAAATACACTCAAAGCCTTGATATTTAAGGAAAATTTTTTCTTGATTTTTCCTTAAAATCAAAAATAAAACTAGATAGACATAGACTTTAAGCGCTAATTCAAAAGCACACTTAACTCAGGCACGGTAGAGGATGCATAAAATTTTTTGTGTGAAGGCAAAGTGTTAATAAGGACTTGTCGTTTCAAAAAAAAATATTTTTTTGAATCTATGACAAGCTATAATAAACTTGAAATTAACAATCATAATGATCTCTGATCCTTTATTGACGGGATTATTTTTTTTGCTTAAATTTCAAAAAGGGAATTATATTAAACAAATTAAGGCTCCAATAATCGAATTACATTAACTTAAAAAACTTACTGCTATTAACGTAGCATTCACTAGATAACATGTTGATATCAAAATGCCCTGGTTATGGGTTGCTTGGAAAACTATCAAGGAAAAGCAGTAAGCGAGAAAAATTGGTACGAGCAAGCGAATATCAAGTAGAAGCACAGTGAAAATCGATGAAACTAGCAATGCTGTTACTAAGCTAAAAAATATTGAGTAACTTGGACAATTTGCTGTCATAGCTGCAAAATCCTTGTGTAGATATTTTTTATTCAAGTTAATGATTATGTTTTTAGCCAGTATATAGAAAAGTTGAGATGAACATAGCAGAATAAAATATTCAAAGTATTGATTAAGTCTGTCTGTTGGGAAAATCCTACTCTGGCTGATCAGAAAAGAGTGCAACCAATTCTTTACTCTTGATTGGGCCATATAATTTTCGGCGGACAAGCCACCCAGAAAAAGAATGGTAGAAAACAAACCAAACGAAAAGCCCATCCAATGATTAACGTAATGTATTGGTATCAGACCGTTTGATCTTGCATATGATTTTCCCGTCGAAAAAAAGGGAGTTTATTAATTTTATGTTTTGATATTTCAACAGCTTCTATTGGCACGGTTTTAGTTAACCCAAATTTAGCTTCATCCGTTTCAATGTGCTCTTTTCTATTTTGATCAAGCATAACTGCTGATAGGAGTTTTGATTCAGACAAACTGGTAAGTTCATCGGGCAGATCAACTCGAATTTCTGTACTGTCTCTTTCCATACCATTGTTGTTTGCCGTAATCTTAGGTTCATGCGATGCTGTTTTGTAACCTGTTCTTTTATGAGAATTGCTTGTGATATCCGGAATTGAGACTAGCGAGTCAATAGTTGAATGTCGGGGCTCAATAACAGGATTCTCGTATTGCTGGCTGCTTTCAATTTCTTGTTTTTTTTGTTCGGTAGAATTTTCTAGTTTACGCATACTTGTTGTACTCGTATGGTTGTCTGTATGCTGCACAATGGAAACAGCTGGATAAACTTTCTGTATTCTAGCTGCCTCTTCAAAAGTGACTAATTTGCTTCGTGCTGGCTTCCCGTAAGTTACCCAATATTTGTTTTCACTTGTTTTATTAAATGTTGAATCTGTTTGATTATGCTTATCGGTAGTACGCTGATCTTTAGTAATTGCCAAGTAGAGTGCTCTTAGCCTTAAATTTCCTTTTTCTTTATCCACAATAAATCCCTCCATATTTTGATTATAGAGTAAGTCACGCTAATACGCTGTTTTTACAAATAACAGAAGTCGGATGTGAGAATTTCATAAAATTGATAAAGTTTAGTAATTGATAATTAGTCGAAATATTGATCGTGCATTCGTTTAAGTTAATACAAGAATCTTCAAACAAAAAGGGCGGCACCTTCTCGTATAAGAACGTGCTGCCCTTTTAATGGAAATTGAATTATCTTTCGTCCGCTTTACATGCCATTCTGATTGAAAAATGAGTTATCTTCGTCCACGTTATTTGTGTCATCTAAGGGATCATTAGATAATCCATTAAATGCTTTCATATAGTCTTCGGGAGAAGCGTTTGCATCAATTACTTTGGGTTTTGATGTTTTCTTAGCTGGTTGATCTTTGCTGCTCAATATTTTAATAGCGTCAAATACATAAGCTCGGACCTGTTCGCGGGCCTTCAATCCATATGAAGAAACCTCTTGATTTTGTGAATTTAGTACCACTAAAAACATTTTCAGGTCCTGAATTTTTGCCTTGATTGTAGTATTACGATGTAGGATATCATCGATTTCGACAAGGTATTTATCAACCGAAGTATTATGTTCATTTTCATGAGACTTGGAAACAGTGATGCCTTTATCTACGTTAGTTTGGCTCTTAACGTCTGTCATCGGCGTTTCTTCAGCAATTTTTCGAAAATACTCGGTAGTATATGCCTTATTAGAAGTTTCAGAGATGTCTTTAGAGTGATCCTGGTCGACTGCAGGGTAACTGGTGCTATCGCTGTTTTTGGATGCACTGGAAGCCCTAGAAACGCTCTTAGAGTCTTTTTGAGTAGATGTAAGGTAATTATTGCTATCGTTACTTGCAAGTGCACTGGAGGCTTCAGAGGTGCCCTTAAATGCATCCCGAGCGGATGCAAGCTGATTATTACTAGTGCTGCTTTCAGATTCTTTAGAAGTTTCAGAAGTTATCTTGGGTCCAGCAGAAGCGGATGCGGAGTAAATAGAACTATCATTATTTTTAGACGTCCTAGAAGCTTTAGAATGACCTCTGGAGCTGTTTGGAGTAGACAGGGGGTGATTTGCAATGTCATCATCTTCAGATGCCTCAGGATCCTTAAATTTGCCATTAGATCCTGCAGGAGTGGATACAGGACGATTATTTGAACTGGCTTTTTTTAGATCATTAACGGAAACGGCAGTTCCCTTATTTAAGGGCTTCTTGCCTGCTTTGTTTCGGCTAGCTGAGTTTGATAATTTTCTATCGACTTTCGGTTGCATCCGTTCTTTTGGCTTTAATTGTGAATCTTCATCTGTTTCCTCTGTTCTGCCAAAGCGTTCAGTACTGACTTTTCCAGTTTGTTGATTTTGAAGAGAGTTATTGCTGCCTAGACTATCTGCATCGTAAGCTGGCAAGAGCCCATATGTTATCTGTGAAATCTTGCTATCTACTTCTAAGCAGTCTTTATAACTTGGCAAATTATTGTAGTCGCCACGTTTTATATGTTCTCTTATTTCCTGATCAATTGCATCAAAGTCAGGATTAAGAGAACCCGCGTTGGTTAGCAAAGCCTGATAAGCTTGATAATCTGTGTTATTGGCCAGATCTATGCGATTACTATCTTGGGCGAGTGTATCATCAGTAATGCGATTGACCCGTACCTGATCGAATTGTTGTGCTTCGTTGTTTACTGAGTGACGTATTGCCATGGTATAAGGTTCCATATTAACTAACTGATCTGGCGTCATGTTCGGTACATCAACAGCTTTTTGTCTAGTTTTTGAAACAGCTCTTCCTGCGGCATTCACCTCATTAACATCATGTTCATCATGATCCTCGGTAAATATAGTTTTACTTCCAAACATAGCTGATAGAGTATTAGCCTCAATCGGGTCAATGTCTCCAAACACAGCTTTGATTCGAAAGACATTTAATAGCACGTTGGTAAAGTCTTGATTAAACTTATTATTGATTTGCGCCAATGATTGAAAGGCCACAATCAAGGGTACATTATATTTACGAGATTGGCTGGGGAAATCTTGAAATGTCTCGGGCATGTAATCAACCACTTCGTCCATGTATACGGGGTGGATTGGTTCCACGTTAGGCATCCGTCTGAAAGTTGCGTTCTCTACAACCGAAACAAAAATAGATCCTAGCGTTTGGGAAAGCGAACCCAAAGCACCTTTACCAGTATTCATTAGCAGAACGCCACCATTGCGAAAATGATCGTCTAAGTTGAATGTGCCACTGTCTCGGAATAATACACGCCGGATGCCAGGGCTCTGAGCTAATGTGTCTAATTGTGCCGTCAGACCACCTACGAATTGTTCATTTATATCGTGATACTTTTGAACAGTAACCTTGGCTCCGTTGATAGTTAATTTAACATCTTCAACTTCTATATTTGCGTCAAACCAAAGGTCAGTCTGCTGTGCAATGGTTAATTTATCTTTCAATTCTAAATATTCGAATCTTATTTTACTCATTTCTTTGATAGCATCCTGTAAGTTGTCAGTGTCTTCTTTAATTTGTCCTGCAATTACTTTAGCTATTACTTGTTGCCTGGCATCTTGATCGTTGCGAAAATAAGCAAGTTTCTTGTAATCTCGATTTGAGCTGTATTCGTCCTCAAGTTTTTTTAAGTCTTCACTTGTGATATGCAAAGATTCGGTAACTTTGTCATGAAGCTTTTTAACCTTATTGAACTTCAATCGAAGTAGGTCAATATAGACCTTCAAGTGTTGCTGTCTGTCGTGAATAAGCTGTGGCTGTAGATACATTTGATAAACGTCATTAAAATCCGGTTGCCGGTCTTCGACTACGGATGCTAGTTTGGCAAGATAAACGTAGCTTCGTAAATTAGTCTTTTCTTTGATTTGAAAGAAATCGTTACTCTCATGAGATAGCCCTTGAACGACGCTCACAACAACTTCGGCCGCTTTAGCAACTGGTCCACGCATCACATTGAAAGAGTCAGTATGAGGGTCTTCCGGATTCAGAATTGTTATAAATGACTTGGGAATACCCAGTTTTATTGCCATATCAGCGACATCACTATTTAAAGAGTTGGTCGTTTCAATGACAACCAGACCGTTGCAGTAAGTAGGTGCGACGCCGCGTGTTGCAAAATTTGGGTTTTTAATTAATTCTGGGTAAGCACGGATGTACATGGCATAGTAATCTAGGTATTGTTTTATTGCCGGTTCAAAAGCCGTTGAGGTTTTACCTTGACCAATTGACCCGACAATCATGTAGTTTGTTAGGGTGTCCATTGGTAAAAGGTCCACTTTATCGTGCGTTAATATAGACTCACCAATTGTTATGACAGGGTAATGTGCCGGAAATGCCCCTTCTAAAAGTGTGTGCAAAGGTGCATAGTGAAAACGATATAAGTCTGCCCACTTCTTAATTTGGACGCGATAACGTTGTTCTTCGTAAAGGTCGAAATTAAAGTGTCGATATCCAACCATTACCATTAAGGCTAACCAGACCAAACGAAAGATAAGCTGATTTCCAGCTATACTTACTAGGGCATGAGAATTGGTGATTGACGGATTTGGGTGCAACAACAGGTTGTTAAAAAAGGGAATTACATACCATGCAATAGGCAGCGAAATAACCCAAATTAAGCCTGCGGTACTTTGAATGCGACTGGCACTAAGTAACTTTAGCGTCGTGTCTTCACGTTCTGCGTGAGTTTGTCCCTCGATACGCGTGGTAACATCTAATACAAAACGATTTAGTGAAAAGGTAGCAAAGCAGGTTGCTAATGCTAAAACCCATATGGGTAAAAACCAAAAATTGGGGTTACTAAAGGGAAATAGGGTTGGAATGAAAACAGTAATAAGGTAGCCAACGCCAATTATTAGCCATGTTGCCTTTTGAGTTAACTTTAAATAACCGAGTACCTCCTTAATTGTTGATTGGTTGGCCAGATCAATAAGATTAGCTACATAACTGCTAAGCCGTTTTGGAAGGTGAAGCAAGTGATTGTCAGTAGTACCTTGTATTTGTTTTTGTAGATCTATTGTGGACACTTTAGTGCGACAATAATTCAAGAATTTTTTAAACAAAATTTGTTCCTCCAAAAAAGGAATACAGCAAAAGCTGCATTCCCTTAATTAATAAGTTATTCAGTATAATCATTGGTGAGGCTGTCTAGTACGATACTCTGTTCTTCATCCGTTAAGTTCTTAAACTTCATAGGTTGCCCACTATTATTTAAGAAAACTGTGTTTAAAATTGAGGTGTGTGTTTCATTGTAATCAATAGGTGCTCTGTAAGTGTCGAAAAAATTCTCTCGTTCTTTAGAGGACATTTCGTTAAGAGACCGAGCCTTGGTTTGATTGGTAGGATACTCTTGTCGCATCCGCTCAAGTCCGTCACTCACCCCGCCAAACAGATCTAACTGTCCTTTTAAGGGGTAAGCACGATCGTCAGGATGTTTGGGTGTCAGCTTTTCCTGGGATGGAACTACTGGTTTTGCATAGGCACTAAAATAAAAAGCCTGTTCTTCTGTAGTTAAGTCTGGGAATGGTTTTATTTCTCCAACTAAGTTATAAAATTTTCTTTCAGTTAAAGGAACTCCGTGATTATCTAAAAGTGATAATTGTTGTGCAGTTGAATTAGGTTTAATGTTAAATGATTCTTCGATATTTTGACTAACAAACTCACTGGCATTCGTTAAAGTGTCAGCCTTGGGTTTCGACTGCTTGCTAAGGCGAGCTTTAATTAAAATATCTTTAGCTTCAGCTGGGGTAATATATTCTACGTTAATTTTCATTAAATTTCCCTCCTAGTTAATCTCAAAAATTTTGCTAAGCATATCGGTGAAGGTGTCCTGATTCATTTCAAAACCTGGGCCGAAATGTCCGTTTCCATCCATAGTTGAAAGGTAATAAGTATTCTTGCTACTTTCTTTAAAGACAGCTAAAACGTTCTTAACACCATTACTCTCTGTTGATGCTGAGTAAACTAATTTCAATTTTTTATCCATTTTTGATTACCTCTTCTTTTTTAATTTACCACTTTTTAAAAAAATTTCTGATCATTCATACGTACTTACTTAGATACGAAAAAAATTGACCTTCTTTGCAATGTAGAATAGACGAACGACTATTAATCCTAATGGAATGTATAACCATACTAAATAATGACTATAGCCTGTGACGAAAAAGGCAATTGCCACTAGAAATAATCCCATAAGTAGATAAATAGAGCTGTCCCAGTATTTGGAAGCATACGCAAACATAGCAAACTTAGGCTGAACTGTTTTAAATAAACGTCGTGCATCCGCTATATTAACAGCGGATTTGTCTTGAGAAATGTCATTTATTGTAAGTTGCCAAGTATTGATCTTAGTGAGCTTTGAACTTGTAAAATGTTTTACCCAGACGCCATTACGATGGATTTCCAACTTAGTTATCAAATCTATTTGGTGCTTACTGTTTGCATAGATAAGGTCTAAGCTATTTAAATTGTCAAAGGTCAGTTTATTGCGCTTCTTAAAAAGACAAAAGGCATATGACAGTGAACTCAGTATGGTAATTATCAAAGTAAGCAACCACAATAATTGTCCTGACGCCGCTAGATGCCTCCAAACGATACTCGTAATTAGAAAGACAACGGATGAAAGAACAGTTAAGGCAGTAGTGATTGATTGTATCAGGCTCCAAAATCGCTGCTTTTTAATTACAGATAGTGCCGTGTGTTTATTGTTAGATTTAACGATGTTTTGTGGTAAAGACATGATAATCTCGTGCTGATTAATAACTAATAAAGCAATGCTTCTGTTGGCATAAAGTAGTTGCGCCGTGTGAATACGGCCGTGCCAATAAAAGAATATATTCAATGTTGTTACCTCCAGTATCTGCAATTATCATAACAACGAAAGCTTTAAAATGTGGTTTTTACAAACACTAAAAAAAAAGCCGTTGTAAATTGAGCAACGGCTTAATACTTTCTATATTTTTATCTTCTCTGGTAGTGAGTTCACGAGCAATTTGTTCATCTCTTCAAGGTCATAATTACTAGTGGAGCTAATTATTGCCATAATATAAAAGCGCTCCACTTTCAGAACAAAATAGCTAACACAAACTAAGAATAAATAAGTTAAGATCAATAATAAACGGTGTCCAGTGGCAAACAGGCCTATATTCCCGACCAATAAGAATGTAATTAGAAGATAACAATCACGCTTAGTGGTGCGAATAATATTAAGTGAATCGAAAATCCACGCTTTAATTCGTGCATCACTTGGCTTGTAGTCACCATTAATGTACATCTGCCTATTGCGCTCAGTTAGTTTAAAGTTCATTGCATGTCTTTTATAGAATTGCACATTCTCGTAGAATATATAAGCCTCCATGTCTGGGTAGCGTCTAAGGTTATAAGTTCTAAGATAACCGGTGACAATAGCACCGGTTAGTATCGATATTACTGCGATTAGAATAGTTAAGTCTGATAAGGTGATATAACTCAGTAAGTACATAGTTTTCATTCCCTTAGTTTATTTCGTTTATAGCAAAAGCGGTTGAGGCTTTTTCTCAGCTGTTTGATATTCTACAACACCGTTAAGCTTGGAAATGACCATCAGAGGTTGAGTTGGTCGATAGATACCACCGTGGGCTTTGAATAATCTCAAAAGTGCAGGAATAGTTGGCTTATTGCCAATACCAGTTTGATAGAAAACACATGGCCAGAAACATTTTTTTTGGGCTGCATCTTCACACATAAACTTTAAGCTCTCAATAGTGTCAATAGAATTATACTCGCCTACTATCAAAGTGTTGTAACCAGAGTTGAGCTGTATGACACCGTCATTGTTGTATAGGCGAGTCTCGTGATTTTGAGCTTGATCGATCAAGGTACCATTGGCGTCTTTAAGCCATTTCATTGCTGAAGCTGTGGTCTTAGCATGAACATCCGCCATTATAAGGTGGTTGCGTATATCAAGATAGCAATCTTC
This sequence comes from Hirtodrosophila histrioides, assembly GCA_037075165.1. NCBI lineage: Eukaryota > Metazoa > Arthropoda > Insecta > Diptera > Drosophilidae > Hirtodrosophila > Hirtodrosophila histrioides. Next base: position 97,366 of record JBAMCL010000550.1, read on the forward strand.
GATGCCCGAAACGTAAATTCGTAGGTTTTTTGCACGTTCATAGTATGCAAGTAAAAAAACATCTTCGTTCATTTCTTTATCAAAATACTGATAATGTTCCATAATACCGAGAATATACTGTAAGTGGATAAAGGGATTCATATTGGGTACCAACTCATATAGGTTGCTAAAAATACTTCGATCACGGCAGACTATATGCAACGTAATATCTTTTTGGGGATGCTGAATGGCATACATAATATAGTTGTACAGTTTTTGCAGTGTAGTAGGAGCATGTTCAGATCGATTATCAAATTCGATGTAACATTCGCTAGTAATTAAGTTACCACTGTTTTTTCTTTGCTGCCACGAACACATTAGATCAGCAATAAATGGCAATTGCGTTGCCAGCTTGCCATTAACACCTTGCTGAGTGATAAAACTGGAAAAATTATATTTAGCTGGGTCGAAGGAACTTTGATACTTGGGGGCGCTCTGTACAGCTGGTGGTTGATGTCTATGCCGCCGACAGCTAAATGGACTAAGCAACGGCTGGTTGTACAACCAGGTAATCTGTTGGTCGGTCATATACGGACCAATAAAAGCTGCGCACCATAGACCACCAATGAAACTTTGCAAGGTCAATTCATTATGCAGATTGACAGCATGCATGGTGGGCTGATCATCGACTGATATGTACTTACTAGCAATCAATAATTCGATCGCGGCAGGAGTACAAACAAATACAGATCTGGGCAGCTTGTTATTATTTTCCATCTGACGCTGTGATTGATACTTTTTGGTTACGAGTAGACCACCATGTTTGGACCATCTCTCCAAACCACTGTGACTAAATTCTTTCGGTTGCTGTTTAACAATTGACCAGAGTAGATGTAGTTGATGCCGATTGACAAAACCAAGTTGGTAAATCATTTTGAGTAGAAGTAAATGTTCATTAGTTAATCTTGTTTTAGAGTTATCAATTTTGTTAATGTAGACAACCATTACTACAGCTCCTTTAAAAATGAATATTATCATTGTACAGCAAGCAAAAAATAATATGGTCTTTTTAAAACTGCTAAAAAAAAGTAAAGGGGGTTACGTATGCGTTTTTCATCCAAGGGTATTCCGGGTTTTTGTTTTCGGCCATCGAACAACAACTAACGCCGGTATTAACACATTTATGTGCCACGTAGAACACTTAAACTTATATGATTCATTTCCCTACTTTGATTTCCCTACTTTTTTAAAAAAAAGCGAAGTAAAATAGCGGCTTAAAAAGCATTTATTTTCAAAAAATAAGTGCCTTTTCTTCTTCATTTTTGAATAAATAAACATAATATTGAAAAACATATCTGATTTAAAATAAAACTCAAAGCGAAAAATGTCAAAAAGTCTAAAAATTAAAATTAAATGTGAGAAATGCTCGGATAAGTGTTAAGGGCAGTATTTATAGCTATATTTTTTTGAAAAAATGAATGTTCTAAAAAAATATAAATACTGTCATATCAGTAAAGATGAAATAAATGAAAAATATAAGATTAAAATTAGATTAAAACGCTGTCCTTGACACTTTTTCAGAGGGTTATTATTAGTAAGTGATTCTACAAATGTGTCAGTACCAGTACTTAGAGACGTTTTCTATCTTGTTATTTGCCTTAAACCCTGCTCTAGACACAGTTTTAGCTGTTTTTGCGATTTGGGTTATTTGTAAAAAGCTGTAAATTCAGTCTTTATAGTAATAAAAAATAGTTTTTTAAATTTATGTTGAAATTAAAAAATAATTAGAAATTCTGTAACGTGCATTGTAGACACTGTTTAGCTTATGTTACTTTTAGTAAGCAAAATAACAAAAGTGTTAAGGACGGTATTCCAGTAACAATATGAATAATTACAAAATGGTTAGAAAAAATCGTTATTTTTAAAAAAGCAAGAAAGCTTAACAATAGTATTTTTCGACTATAAAAAATTGAAAGAAAATAGCTTACTTTTTAAAAAATGACATATAAGCCTTATAAACAGCTATTTATTAACTATTTTTAGATTATATACATTATGAGAAAAATCTAATTTATAAAGCTTACATAATAAGCGCTTTTTTTCTTAAAAATGAGTTTACGCAACGACATTTTAAACGCGGGTATAATGTTTTTATGGAGGTGATAGTTATTAAAAATAAAAGACAAGTTTTTAAAAGTAACGTTCAAATGTTATTTTGCAGGTGGAATGGTTTAAATAAATTTTTGAATTTTTACGAGTGGTTGAGTAATTATACTGATTATCGTCAATATTTGAATGGAACTAAATTCAATAATTATTTAGTTACTTTTTTACTTATCTCAGTTTGGCTTATCCCTGGATTTGGGCGTCAAGCTTTAATGTTTTTATGGATAATTGGCTTGTTAATATACTTATTCAGAATACAGTGGGTTGAGTTTAAGGGGCGTTCGTTACTTTCCGGAAGTAAAAATCTGGCAAAAGAGTTAAGAAAAAAAGGGATAAATATAAGGGGGTGGCGTTTAGTTGATAGGGTTGATCAAAATGGTGGTTTAGCTTTCGAAGTAGTTCTAATTCAACCGCATTCCATTTTATACAACTTAACTTTCAAGTTAAGAAAAAAGTATCTTGTCAGTAAGAAAAGCCAAGTTGAAAAGGAGGGATTCGCACAAAGTATCAGTAATGCTTTTATTTCTCGTAAAGAATTACGCAGTTGGGATAGATATGAACCTGATTTAGAGGAAGTAGTTAGGGCTATCTCGATTATCAAAGAACGCGACACAGCGTCGGCTTTCTACATTTCTAGTAATGAAATCTCGAGTTTAGATAAGAAGTTCGAAAAGGTTCGTCTTTTGAAAACTAATAAGCTTTTACCTTTAGTACCGGGAAGATTAGATTTTATGGGATATCACCATTGCTTGAAGTCTTTATTAAGATTGAGGAGAAACCAATGGGAGATTTATAAAATATCATTATAAAAAAGCACGCTGTCATAAGACGAGCGTGCTTTATTTTAGTAAAGGTTGTTTTTTTCACATATTTCTAAGTTGTTAATTAGATCTAAAGTTGACTCAAGCAGCATTGGTAGCTTTTTGATGTCATGAGGCCAAGTTTTTGGATCTGAATATAAGACAATCTCCTTTTCACCATTTTCTTGGTCAATAGTAGTTGGATCGGTCCAATCGAGAGCATAGAAGTCATGAAGTAATAAACATTGATCAACTATACCGCCAGATAGATTTTGAACTATGGCAGAGCCAGTTTTAGTATAGCAACAAATGTTCTCACGTCGATAATAAGACGAATAGTGTTTGTAGAGGTCAAAGTGTAAGTAATTAATTTTCAAATTTAGATCTCTAACTATGGTATCGATTTTTTTATCTAATTCGCTTGCTCGTGAATAAAAGTTTGCAGAATATAGACGACCATGAAGTTTAAGCTTGTTAACTAGATTAAGGTTGACCAAGTTACTATTAACATACTCCTTAGGTTGTACATAAATTGTACTCATTTTACTTCCCCTTCCTGATTAAAAGCTTCCTTAATTTTCTTCTCCATTTCAGGATCGACAATATTGCCTACTTTCGCAATATCATCTTTTTCGATCTTGGAATCCGTCACTGGCTTATCTATTGATTGGACTGCTTCAGTTTTCTCATGTTTATTGCTGGTATCCTTTTTTTGTTCAGAATTAAATATTGCCTTTAATTCGTTGTATTTAGCTAAATTATCTTTACTAGGATTGTCTAAGAGCTTTTTTTCCGCAATGTTTAATAACTCGTCAAAGTTTTTTTTAGTTTTGGAAGTTTTTTTAGCGCAAAGAGTCTCATAGTTTTCTTTTGCTTTTGTATAATTAGCTAGACTTTCCTCTGTGGCTGCCGTTTTTAAGGTCTCTAGTGCATTTGTCAACGCGACTTTTGACTCTTTGATTTTCTCGTCCATACTTTCTTCTTTAGGGGGTGTAGGTTGGCTATTAAGATTCCTCTCAACCTCGGAACTCTTTTTACCTTTTGGTTTAACCCAAGGGCCGTAATTTAAAACCTTTACAAAAACCACCATGTATTTTTCGGCAGGATTTAACTCATCTTTTACTTGTAAATAAGAGTTAATTTCACCATCGATAAAAATCATGTCACCTTTTTTCCCCTTTGCAAACTCTTCTACATCCCAATATGCTCTTACATCAATTGCGTTAACATTTTCATGCCACTTTTTTTCTGAATCCATTTTGCCGGAATCTATAATTAGAGTGCCATAAGCCATTTCCTTATGATTAACTGTAGTGGTTCCTTTTTGAATATCTTTCATCAAGCGACCTACTAGTGTAACTCTGTTCATTTGTTTCATGTTTTTTCTCCTTTTTAGATGCATAAAAAAAGAACCGATATAAAATCCGTTCACTTTTGCATTCGATTAACTTTTAACAAACATCAGACATCAAAAATCAACAATTTAAAAAACATAAGCTCATTGATTTCCTCCTAAATATGGACACAAAAAAAGAACCGATAAACTTTATCCGTTCTGAAATATACCCACTTATTCAATTTAATTTTATACAAAAAAATTCCGACAAACACCACACGTTATAAAAAACGCGTAACCGTGAAAACTACACAAAAACTAAAATAACTGAAACATAATATAATCCATTGAACGTCTTTAATATAGCATACAAATATTTACTTGTAAAAACACTTTTTTTCAGGGGGTTTGTAAAAGCCACAGAAACACTTATATTCTGCTACTTTATAGTATATATGATAGATAGGTGGCCAAAAAAATATGATTCAAAACTTAAAAATTAGTAAGGCGGAAGTACAGAAACTCGAAAGTGAATTAATGAATGACTTTTTTAAAAATGATAGTGATCACAAGGATTTAAGTAGTGGTCTAGATTACTACCAAGTTTTATTTGAGCAGTATGCAAGAAGTCATTTTGATAATAAGCGAAAAAGTAAAAGTGCAGACATTCAAGATAAGATAATAAGTTCTTTTAACATTCATTTCGTTGAAGGAATGACTTACGCATTTATAAAGGGACATCAACTTGCTTTTAAAATAATCTTCGATGAAGGCAACACTACTTTTAAAGCTGATGCTTTTAATAGTCAACATAGTCGAAGCCTTTTTCTATTTGCGTTATATAAGTATTATCCAAAAGGTGATTTGGAAGAATACTTGAAGGGACCAAAAATAAATTATTTGATTAATTATGGAACCGACTATTTTGAAAATATGTTTTCGATAATTATTGAGGACGCTATGATTTTTTTAAAGAAAGGTATTGAAGTTGCACTTCTACAATTAAACGAAGAGTTGCAGGAAGATTTAAATCAGAAGCTTGTAGTATCTGATTTGTTAAACATACCAATCAATGAAAAGTTTAGCGTAACTCCTGCGTTGGATGGACGATATGCAATTGGCGATAAGAATTTTGAGGTATGGGACATTTTTTGGAACGACACCTATGGTCAATCCAAATCTAGTCATAGAATGGCTAGCCTTACTGTAAAAAAGCTGCCATATGAGGAAATCCAAAAAAGCATAGAGCAGAAAATGCATCGATTCTTGATCTTAAATGTTTTTCTGAGCCGTAGTAATTGTGATGTTAGCAAAAGCTTTCTGTATGTAGATTTCATGTTAAACGCAAATGTAAACGACTTGTATGAAGGAATAACAGATTTTGAAAGGAAAAAAATGTTTGAATCTTTAACTTTGAAATTAGTTAATTGTACAGACTTACCACTGACTAATATCTTGTTTAATATGTGAGAAGGGAGCAAATATAATGAAAACTGTTTTGCTTGCTATGCAAGAGAAAACAGCCGATGCTGTAACACCTTTCATTGAGTCAGAGGATTTAAGAATTTTGGGGGGAAATGTTGATTATTTACGGCACATAGAAGAAATGGTAGGAAAAACTAGTCCCGACATTTTACTCATTAATGTTTCCCATCTTTTTTATGACACGGATAACGTTGCTGTAAATAATAGCTCTTTACTTGAAGTGATCAAGAACTTGACTAAAAAAGGGGCTCAACTACGGATTGCTTTAATGACCAACTTTGACGATCCCAAGAAATCTAGTTTTCTTGCTAAAGCTGTTAGCATGGGAGTATGGGATGTTTTTAACAATTCTGGCTCAGGAATAAAATTAGAGGCGTTAACCAAGCAATTAAGTGCTGAAAGTAATTATGATAATGTTTCTAATTTGGTCAGTGAAATTAACCAAATAGAAACAGCGAGATCGGAACCTTTAGTAAAAAGAAAAAAATTAGAATCGAAACGATCTGTTCTGGTTAGTTTGCCCAATGAAGACAAAAATCATCAGCAAGATGCCTTGACGACAGACCATGTAGACAGGGGCGAACCCTTAAATCCAGAACTTGCAAAACATACCGGGGGTGTTCAACAAAGTAGAAAAAAGCAGAAAAAAAACAGATTAAATGAGCAGAAAAGCATTTTCTCAAGATTTAAGTTAAATAAATTAGTATTAAAGAGAACGCTTGTTTCTTTAGGTGCTTTAATTCTAATAGCAACTTTATTTTTTGTTGGAAAATCTGTAATAAATAGTTGGACAGCAAAGCCATCATTTGATACTTTATTGCAAAAGCAAGAATATCAAACAGCAGTAAAATATTATCCTGAAAAAGCTAAAACTGTTGAAGATTTTATCCTTAATAATGTTAGTCCGGCTGACGAAAAATCTGCTATTAATTCGGTTTATAAAGTTTCGAATAATAAGTTTGTAAAATTTGATTATTATTTTTTTGACAAAAAATACGGAAAGCTTATTTTCCTTTATGAAAGTCAGAGCAACTCTACTTATAAGCATTTGTCTAACAATCGTCAGATTATGTTAGGTTACAGTTATATGAAGTCGGCGGACTTTACAAAAGCTATGTACTTCGCTAACCTGTCTCATTCCAGTGATCTGAAAGATCGTATTAAGAAGTTTAAGGTTCTTTATAACGCAAATGCGATTTTAGAAAAGAATTTGGGAAATAAAAAATTAAATACTAAAGACCAAATTGCTGCGAAGAAAATAATTAGTCAAAACAAGTTAGCGATGGACAGTCTATAGAAATTGGAGGAACAAAAATGAAGAAAAGAATCATTGACGAAAAGAAACATACCCTTAGTAGAGGTGCTAAAATTGGCGTTTCCACCGTTGCAGGTGTTTCTGCGCTTGGATTTGGAGTTTATCAAATACAGCAACATGTTAGTGACAAAATCGAGACAGGCAGCAAGCAAGCGACTTCAGTAGATGGTAAAACGGGTCAAGGAAGTACCAGTGAAGTGAGAGAAAAAAAGAAAGGATTTAATCTTTCAAAGGTTACCAAAGCCAATGCAGGTAATACTAATCATAACAGAGGTATTCTAGCAGCTGTTGATGTTAATAATGGAACAAGTAGTATCAAAGGTATCTTAGAAGAAATGAGCGATAATACGCTTGCAAGCACTTTAGCGAAGGCGTTAGGGCTGAACTTGGAAAGCACCCCAAAAGAACTAGGGCATTCTAACTCAATCTTGAAAATTGCTCAGGCTATTGCAGATGGTGATTTATTAGATGGAAAAAGCAATAGCGGTGATAATAGTTCAGCGCTACAAAAAGGCAACCGAGATTATGTACTAACAGATGAGAAAAATCCCGGCAGCCAAACGTCACTAAATTCGGAACTAAAAGATTCTAACCTATTAACATTATTAGGGAAAAACAATTCAAATCAAATTGATGACACTATGAAAGCTGTTAAACCGGGTTCGCCTCAAGTAGTTATTAATAATAATGATACTAGTAACTCTAATCCAAGCAACGGTAGTAGTTCACATTATGATTCTTTAACCAACATCGACAATGATCGGCATCAAACAGTTGGATCAACAGTGGCTACAACTGATAGTAATCAAAATCAAAAAGCTAATAATACAGTTGTGCCAACTTATACCGACAAGAACAATGATCCAGAGAGTAACCCAAGTATTCCGTCAAGCAAAAATAATGGTCAGAGCACAATTTCAATGGGGTGGACCACTAACTCCGATTCCTCAGATGATGGAACAAAAGGTTCAGAAAGCACCAATAACGTAGTTCCTAAAGATCCTAATGAAAAGGATAACACGCTCCTAAAAGAAAGCATTTCTTACAGCGTTTCTGTCAGTGTCTCTATTAGCGAGGCTATAAAATTGAGTCAGTCGTATAGTACAAGCGTAAGTACATCCAACAGCATCAGCACTTCTAATAGTATTAGTGCGTCAAATAGTGCGAGCGTGTCCAACAGCATTAGCACTTCCAACAGTATTAGTGCATCAAGCTCAAATTCTGGTTCAACAAGTACGAGTGGATCAGGCTCAAACTCTGGTTCAACAAGTACGAGTGGATCAGGCTCAAACTCTGGTTCAACAAGTACGAGTGGATCAGGCTCAAACTCTGGTTCAACAAGTACGAGTGGATCAAGCTCAACTTCCGGTTCAACAAGCATGAGTGGATCAGGCTCAAACTCTGGTTCGACAAGTACGAGTGGATCAAGCTCAACTTCTGGTTCAACAAGTACGAGTGAATCAAGCTCAAATTCTGGTTCAACAAGCATGAGTGGATCAGGCTCAAGCTCTGGTTCAACAAGCATGAGTGGATCAGGCTCAAGCTCTGGTTCGACAAGTACGAGTGAATCAAGCTCAAATTCTGGTTCAACAAGTACGAGTGAATCAAGCTCAAATTCTGGTTCAACAAGCATGAGTGGATCAGGCTCAAACTCTGGTTCAACAAGTACGAGTGGATCAGGCTCAAGTTCTGGTTCAACAAGTACGAGTGAATCAAGCTCAAATTCTGGTCCAACAAGCATGAGTGGATCAGGCTCAAACTCTGGTTCAACAAGTACGAGTGGATCAAGCTCAAATTCTGGTTCAACAAGTACGAGTGAATCAAGCTTAACTTCCAGTTCAATAAGCACTAATTCTGCATCAACAAGTAATGCAGTAGAAAATATACTTAGCTAATGGGTGGAATAAGTAGATATGCAAATAGAAAATTGTATAGATTCCATAAATAGTTTACGGTTTGATGCCTGTTTAGAGGATCTTGTCTTGGATATACCTTTGTGTCAAATGGCCAAAGAACGTAATAAAGAGAATTTAGACTTTTACCTGGAAAATGGCAATTTAGACGAACATAAAATAAACGAAGTTTTTCCTTTTTATATTCGCGCTCCTAAAGAATACAAGAATACCCCAATTGCTGAAATAGAAGTATTGTTGATTAAAAATAAAAACACCCTGATGAAGTCTTTAGAATCCAACAGTAAAAATCGCGCTGTGATTTTAAATCCGTTATTCTCTAAGATTGGAATATCATGTTTAAAGTTTAATGATTACATTTTTTTTATGATAGAACTAAGCTAAAGTGTTAGAATAAAGTTGATTAGTTTTCTATTATTATTATGTTCTGTAGTGCTTGCACTAGTGTTTCTTTCGTGTTTGGATGCATTTGCGTCAGTGAGAAAGTTTGGTTTATGTAGCGACCTTTTTTAGGTGGCTATTTTTTTGTATAAAAAAAGGAGGATTTTAAATTATGATTATTCTGTTACTATTTGCTGGAGTTTTTCTGCTTTTGTTTTCTAACAAGAAAGAAAAATGTAAAGACGATGCTATTGAAGAATATAAAAAGGACAAAATTATAACAAAAGAGGAGAGCTTTGAGAGAACTCAAACACCTAGCTATATAAGTGTCTGCATTGCAAATCAAGGCTATTCAGTAAAGCAGAGACAAGAAACTATTGACTCGCAAAAAGTAAAAAATGAAGCTCATAAATTCAAACGAGGATTTTCTAAAGTCTTAGAAGATAAGGAAGAACAAAGAAGAGAACAACATAAAAAAGACCAACAAACTTATGGAGAAACTAGTCAAGTTTTAAGTCATCATGCTGATGATGAAAGGCTAGTGGACCAAGATGGGCAAGTAATTAAGCCGGAAATATTCAATAGAGAATTAGATGATGTGGCTTCGCTTTTTAAAAATGAAACTCAATTAGAAAGTGGAATCGAAACAGATATTAAGTTGGAAAAATCATCTGCCAGCAAGGTAGTAAATGAAAAAAAGGATCTAATGTATAAATAACTGTATTTTGTAAGCTTCGTTTTGGACGAAGCTTATATTTTTTTTTAAGGTTTCAGTATTTAAAAAAACTGTTTCATATTGCAAGAAAGGTGGAAATTGCACAATGAATTATCTTGTGTTTGACGGAATTGTTGAGAACTTAAAATTAACAGAAAATAATTCCGATTTCAAAATAGAAATAGAAAATGTACTTGATCACACCAAAATAAAAATAAACTGTTCGCATAATGCCATGAAGCAAAATAAAGCACCATGTATTGGCGACATTGTGGCGATATGGGGCCATGTAACAAACGAAAAAAAATTAACTATAGAATGCGATGGTATTAAAGTCCTCAGAAAGAGTCATTTTAACAACTGTGTAAATGATACTTCGATGAGCGATGAGCAGGTAAAGGCGTACATCCAATTAATTGATAAAAAAATGGGTAAAACCAGTGAGCTATTAAATTAAACGACTATTTTAACAGTTCCAAAATTGCCTTTGCAATACGTGCGCTTTCCTCAGATTTTAACCCCCTTAATTTATGGATGAGATCTGTCAATGCAGGGTCGAGAGCCTTATCACTTAATAATACGTCCACTAAATTTAAATCTAATGCATTTAGGACTTGATCTAATTTGCTGATCGTAGTATCCGTTAGTTCCCCTCGTTCGAGCCGTGCTAAATAGCTAATAGACACGTGAGCTTTGTCAGCTAATTCTTCTATTGTGAAACCAAACTGTTTTCTTTTGGCTCTTATCATTTGTCCACATATTTTAAGCATGTATTTCCTCGCCTTTTTATCTTAACAATAAACTAAATTAATGGTTGCTTAAAGGTAGTATAAAAACTATTTTTGTTGTTAAAAAGGTATAATAAAAGTTGAAAACTAAGTTTTTAATTATTTTAGAAAAGAGGAAATATAGGCTTTGAAAAAAATAAGTATTGATGAGGCAGCGGCTAGATTAGGAACCACTGAATCACAGTTAATAGATGCTTTGAATATACTGGGGCATAATCAAAATTTTGATTTGAAAACAAAAATCGAACTGAAAACGTTAGAAGAGCTCAAGAAACAAAAACAAAATGCGATGAATTTAGTAAATATAGATAGGATTGCAGTACGCGAGCATTTAATTCACGATAATTTTTTGAAGTTTTGTGAAGAAAAAACTGTAAAAAGAAAATTCTTAACAGATAATTGCTTTTTACCTCAGGGCGTTATGTATGTAAATAAAACGTCAGTACAAAAGTTAATAAACTCATTTCTGACAAGTGAACACGCGTCGTCGACTGTTATAGCTCCCAAGAACTCCAGATTTCATATACTTGATGAGGTCCTTGTACAAGATAAAGGGTTTGGTCGCATTATAGGGTTTAAAAAAGTTTTGGGCACACAATATTACGATGTGGCTTTATACAATAAAGCGATAGTTAGATCTAATCATTTAGAAAAGGAAGTTGATAATAAGAAAAACGAGAAAATCAATTCCGGTATAAAGTCAAGAGCTAGCATTGCATTTAAGATTAACCTTTCGCAAATACAGAGTAAAAATAATAGATACAATTTGAATGCAATAGTAGAGTTTGCAACCCTTAATAAGGGCCGTGTTAGCAAACTGAGAAAGGGCGCAATTTTTTTTGAAGTTAAAGCTTTCGTTGTTCCTTGCTCCTTTTTAAATTTTCAAAAGGTAAGTCAGGCCAATAGCATAGAAGATTTGGAATCTCAAAGGGTACATTCATTTATGAACTTTATTAACGAAATAGATTTTAACAATAGTGCAACAATTACTACCGCTGAAAATAAGGGTAGTCAGGTTATTAAAGTTTTGCCATCACACAGTGAAATTATTAAGTTCTATGTATCAAAGGAAACAAAAGATGCTATTAGCAAAGCTGCAGCCGCAAGGCAAATACCGGAATCGATACTGTTGAATAATATTTTTTCACTAATGCAATTATTTCAAGCGGAAGATGAAGATGTTATTTCGTTGTTGGAAAGGATTAATGATTACACGTTGAAAAATAGGACAAGAGGTGAATAGAAAATGGGAAAGTATTATTCTGAAAATGAAGTTCTGTCTTTACTGCAAATCAGTAACAGCACCTTATATCGTTATATCGAAAGTGGGAGGTTAGAAAAGGGTATCGAGGGGTTTGATCAAGAAAAAGTTAACCAGCTTTTAAACCAAAAGAGACAAACTGATTTTTGCCAAATTAGTCATTTAGCGAGATTATTTAATATAACACGTTACAAAATGGAAAAGTTAATCTTAAAAAACAAAGCGGCCATCAGAACTGAAACTAGAAATGATTCACGTAAATATTACAACTTGAGAGATGTAAAGAAAGCTTTTGACACTAGTTTTGTGAATCCTGTGGCTCCAAGAAACTATAAAGACAAAGTATTTCTATTGCAACTATGGAAACGTGGGAAAGTTAGTAACTCTCATGACTGGCTTTGTAGGCCAGTTAGAATTAATAACAGTTTAGATGAAATACTATTTAGAACTAATACTGGTGAAGTTTTAAAGTACCAACAGGTTTTGAAAGAGGGCTATTCACCTTGTTATCACTTAATAACAACCAAACTACCACCAGATCTTCATCCGAAGTACAAACGCGCAATTTATTTGAAATTTACTTGGGAGCAGGCATTTCAAGTTCAATATAAACAGGTCTTGGACTTTTTTTTATCAAATTTTAGGAAGAGTAGTATAAAAGTATATATAAATGAAAATATCATTGTTAAGATATTATTGAATGTAAAAAGTGCTGACATAAAAAAAGGGGAGTGGTCGAGATTAATAAAGCACAGCAACTTCATGAAAAACTTCGAAAACTTATTTGTCTCTTATAACGGAATTGAGAGCAAGGACGTTACTTTTAAAGTTAGTGAATCTACTGATTGCTTGCAAATTGAACTAAATGCTCCGGTAGAGGTGATTACAATACAAGTTAAAGATGAATTTGTTGAAAAATTAAGGTTATCTGCACAAAAAAATAATGTAGACCCTGGATATTTAATCTCTGATATCGCCACAGAATTTATTAAAAAAAATATGTAAAAGGTACTTATAGCGGGTACCTTTTTTACTTTTTTAAAAAACAATGATAATATTGAGTAGTAAATGTTTGATGTTATATTTTTATTTTTTGTGTTTCTGTGTAGTTTTCAAGGTTACACGTTTTTATAACGTGTGGTGTTTGTCGGAATTTTTTGTGTAAAAATAATTGAATGAGTGGGCGTATTTAAGGGACGGGTGAAATTATCGTTTCTTTTTTTTCAGCCAAAAAGGAGAAAAATATGGAAAATTATTATTTTGCTAGTTCATATAGTTGAAGTGAATACAAGTTTTGGATTAGTAGGATTTCATTAAAATATTTTTTTTAGAAAAAAATAAGAGGACGTAAGACGGTTATAGAATTTATGACGGTCTTTTTTTGTGTTTAAAGAAAAGATAGGAGAAAAAAATGAATATTATTGTATTAGGATTTCAAAAGCGAAGCCATATTCAGTACCGCTTGTTCAAGGGCGATTTAGATTGTCTATTTAGTGAGTTTCAAAAAATAAGGGGTAATAAAGAACTGACTTATTTTTTGGATCATGCATATTCAAGAACGGGCAGCCAAAATGTTTTTGACATAGATAATGATAAACACTATTTACAAACGATTGATGTCGACTTTGCACTTCTAGGGAAATATATTACAGAAAACTTAAAGCATCCTATTTTAGATAAAAAGATAGATTATGTTTTTCTTCAAGTAGGAACTACTTGGTATAACTTGCCAGCTAATAAAGCTGCAGAGGAATTTAGTTACTTAGCAAGTGACTCATATGGGTTATCTGTAAGTGCTTATACCTTCCTTAAGAAGACAGAAAGAAAATTAAAAAGTTTATTCTAATAGAGGCGAAAAATAATGATTGAAACAGATTTGTCAAGATACACAAGTAGTAATTTAAATACAGTATTTTTGTGCAACGAGATCACTAAATTAGTGAAAATTGCGTGGAAAAACAATGCTTATTCAAAAACCATTTCTCTTGTTATTGAAGGAAATAGAACTACGTTTGCCTTTGACTATTCGGGCGATGGTATTGTTATTCTGAAGTTAAGAACGAAAATACCAACCTTACCAGTTGATATTACATTAGTAGACTTTATTAAAAAATGGGGACCCAAAAATGAAAATGAACAACTCTCCATTTTCAAGTCAATATTGGTGGCATTAATAGATGCTAAACTGACTGAACCTGGGCAAGTATATTTTAAACTTAATGAAGACATGTATGCTTTTGTGGCTGCAATTAGTCCTAGTTTAATCGACAATTATATTGACTTTGCAGCTGATCAGTATGGTATTTGGTTGACTAACTTTTTGAAAAACAAACTTGAGAATAGTAAGAAAAAACAATTGAGTGTAGTGTAGAGAGAAAATAGTAACCGGAATAGAGGATTTGGTAATGGACTCAGTAAGGTACGCAAAGAATTACAAAAAAAATTTTTTGAATGATGTTTTGAAAAATAAACAGAAATCTAAAGATAATAAACAAGCAATCTTTATGGCGGGCTCATCTGGTTCTGGAAAGAGTGAAGTAGCTAACAATATATTGACGTTTCAACCTAAATTCTGTTGTATAGATGCAGATGCTTTCAGGACTAAATTTCCAGGCTATAATGGAAAAAATTCTGCTAAATATCAATCTGGATCATCTTATCTGGTTGATTATATTTTTAGCTGGTGTATTCAGCATAGCTACTCTTTCTTGTTAGACGCTACTTTTGCATCACCTAAAGCACGCTTAAATGTAAAAAGAACGTTGGATCATGGCTATAGCGTGAAAGTTGAATATCTTTATCAAAATCCACTTGATGCATGGAATTTTATAAAAGAAAGAGCCGCTATAACAGGACGTGCTGTGCCCAAGAAAGTATTTATTTCTTCTTTTCTTGCGAGTATGGAAAATGTAATTACGGTTAAAAAGGATTTTGGAGATTCCATTATAGTTAATGTGCGAGTACAAGATTTTGTTTTGAATACTAAAAAAGTGTACAATAACGTAATGAATATCGAAGATAAGGTTCCGAAGGTCTTTACGAAAATTGAGTTAGAGGAGCTGTTAATTGATGATTGAGAATAGGACAAATTTAGAAAAATTAAATGCTGATAAGGAACAAGCATTTCGAATTTTTGACAAATATGGTAGTTTTGTATTGTTGGATGAAGAGGGAACACAAGAAGAAATACAGTTCGTTAATGACTATATTTCAAGTGCAGCCTTGTATGATCAAAGAAAATTAGTTGGTCTAGAAAAATAGTAACTGCAAGATAGAAAAGAACTCACTCAGGTGAGTTCTTTTTTTTATTATAAAATTGAAAATACACATTTTAAAACTATTTCTGCGACAATTTAAAATGATATTAAATGGGGTGAAATTATGAATATAGAAAAGGAACAAAAAAAATTTGAAAATTTAATGCAGAAGATTAAAAGTGGTGAGATCAGTAATAATAGTGAAGAATACCAGAAATTATTGAACCAAGATAATCATAAATTATATGTTGCGGTAGTTGCTAGAACCCTTGTCTATATTTCAAATTCAATTGCCGAAGAGCAAGATCAACAACCAACAGAAATTGAAACTCTTTTATTGTTTGAAAGTTACAATCAGAGCTTGAAAGACGCGGGTCCTTTTTCTAGTCCAGACCAGGATGAAAGAGATTTTGTAGATAACTATGTGCTTAAGGTCAGGAACATACTAGCTGTACTCAGTTATGAGCAAAAAGCTGACGTATTAATTCAATTCAACTCACACTCATCTTTTAAAACATGGGAAACTCAGGTCAAAGATAATAGCAATTTGAAAGAGTTTTTACGTCTGATGAGTGTTGGAAAAAGAAGTAATAAGATTGCAGAGTTTGAAGGCATTGCAAATCTTTACCGAAGTATTTCAACAGACAAGAAAATTCAAAAAGAATTTGCTCAGCTTAGTAATGGCGACAAGTCAAGCCTATTTGCGTTGTATTTAAGCACTATTAAAGGAACGATGTAGATGATTCTAAATAAAACACTTTTTACTTTGGTTTGTCTAATTGCTTCCGTGTTGTTTATTTTGTTCATATTACATGTACCTGAGATTAATGCGAAAGAAAATATCGTCGACGAAACTGGAAACTTAACGAATTTTGATTACCTTCGTTGGTCGTTACTTATAATTTTTTTGATTTTACTGGAAATTTTGAGGAGGCGACTTTCTTGAAAAAACTTTGGAAGTATTTTAATTATCCTAAATTATCATGGGTATTCAAAGTAACTTTACAAGTTTTTTTTGTGAGCGTAGTAATTCTTTTTGGCTTAGCTCTGGTTGTAGTTTTATTTAATTTGAAATAAAGAGGTGTAACTGGATGTTAAAAAGGAAAAAATTAGGGCTGTCCGAAAATAGTATTGATAAAATGGCGGGCATGGTTTTGCAGTTACAGTCATCATTTTCTCAACTTAGTGAAGATGATCTGCAAAATTTTAAAGAGGTTCTAAAGGGTTATAAAAAGAATAGTGAGAAATTTATTGTGGAAGGACTGGCCGTGGCTAGGGAAGCAATATATAGAAAGACTGGATTTTATTTGTATAAAGTCCAATTAATGGGTGCACTAATCCTATATCAGAATGAAATTGCGGAGATGGCCACTGGTGAAGGTAAAACCTTGACGGCCGTTCTAGTAGCATATTTAGGGGCTTTAACACATAACAATGTTCATGTGGTGACAGTGAATGCTTATTTAGCTAAACGTGATTCTGAGATTGCCAGTTCTATTTTAGAAATGCTTGGATTGACCGTTTCACTCAATCATAGCGGTCTATCTAATAAAGGGAAAAAGCACGCATATAGTGCTGACGTTATGTACACGACAAACTCCGAGCTTGGGTTTGACTGTTTGCGTGACAATTTGGCTTTAAATTTATCAGATCAGGTACAAAATATTGCAGGATTCTGTTTGATTGACGAAATCGACTCTATTTTACTAGATGAAGCAAGCGCTCCGCTTATTATATCAGGCGATGCTAAAGAGGAAACCAAATACAACTATATTAAGGCAGATAAATTTGTGAAGTCACTTAACAGTAGCGATGTCACAATAGATCGAAAGTATAATTTAGTTACTCTAAGCAATACTGGCCTAGAGAAAGCCCAAAAGGCTTACAGAACCTCAAATCTTTATGCTGCTACTCAAATTACTAACTTGCATTTTATTAAAATAGCCTTGACTGCAACTTATTTAATGAAAAAAGACGTGCAGTATATTGTCTCAAAAAACAAAATTCTGCTTATTGATGAAGGAACAGGTCGAGTACAACCGGATAAACGATTTTCGGCCGGCTTACAACAAGCAATAGAGGCTAAAGAAAATATGGAAATTGAGAAGTTGCAAACTACTTTGGCCACAATTACTTATCAGAATTTCTTCAAGGGCTACAAAAATTTATCTGGTATGACTGGAACAGCTTTTACTGAAAGAAGAGAATTTGAAAAATTGTATGGGTTAAAAGTAGTCAAAGTTCCACGACATAAACCATTGATGCGCATAGATAAGCCTACCGTACTATTTGCCAACGAGAGAGATAAGGACCAAGCCATCATTACTCTTGTTAGACAGTTACACAATAAAAATCGTCCTGTTCTAATTGGTACGGCGTCTGTAAATAAATCAGAGTGTCTTTCTGACCTATTTACGCAAAACAAGCTTGATCATAGTATATTAAACGCTAAAAACGACAAAGAAGAAGCTCAGATAATTGCTCATGCTGGACAGGCTGGAAAGATTACTATAGCTACCAATATGGCTGGCCGTGGGACGGACATAAAAGTAGATATGGAAGCTAAAAGTGCTGGAGGACTTTTTGTATTAGGAACAGAGCTACATTCTTCACGAAGAATAGATAATCAGTTGCGCGGTCGTGCAGGCCGACAAGGCGATCCTGGAACTACTCAATTCTATATTTCCTTAGATGATACGATTATAAAAAAGTTTAATAATTATCAGCTGGAAGAACTACAAAAAAACTTAACTAAAAAAAATCAGCATAGTGCAATAAAGTCCAAGCATTTGATGAAAAGTATTGAGCACATCCAAGAAGACATAGAATATTCTAACTTTTTGTCTCGAAAGCAGGTAGCTCAGTTTGATGCTGTGGTACAGAAACAGCGCGAGAAAGCGTATGCATGGCGCCAAGCCGTTTTAAGCAGTCCCTTACAATTAAGCAAGATGACTGAGGAACAAATACACAAAGTAGTTTTAATGGGCATCAGTGCATTTTGTAATGGTAATCAAGCTAAATGGAAAAAGAAAGAATTAACAAGTTATTTAAATAAGATTTCAGGTTTAAAAATAGATTTGAACAGGAATTTTAAAAACACAAATGAGATAGAAAGCTACGTGTCTACCAATCTCTTACAGAAGTACAGGTACCAAAATCAGTTTATTGGCGATTCTGAATTAATAGAACAATTCCAACGAAGAATTATGCTGCCCGTTTTTGATGAAGAATGGAATGATTTAGTGGATTATATGGTACGCCTTAGGCAAACCATCCTATTACGGAGTTATGGCCAAGAAGATCCGATGGTACAGTATCGCATTCACGCAAACAAGAGATTCCAAAATATGGAAACCTTGATTGCATATAGAGTAACAAAATTGTATTTGTGCGCAAATCTTAAGTTAAAGGAGGAAACAAATGCACGTTAATATTGTGATTGAAAAGTTATTTTTAAGTTGCGTATTTAGTGTTTTTTATGAAGTAGGAAGCCTCATACCACTACCTTTTCTTTATAATATCCATATTTTGAGTTCTGGCGCTCAAAACAAAGTAGCACTCTTTTCCGGCGGAAATAGCAGCGAAATTACTCTTTTTTGCTTAGGTATAGGTCCCTTGATATGTGCTCAAATGTTTTTCCAAATAATCCAATACGTTAATTCTGATTTAAATAATTATTTTACACAAAACAAGAACGGCCGAACGAATAAAGCTATATTAATGCAATTAATAGTAGTGTCTGTCAGTCTGATAGAGGCGGCATTTTACCTAAATAGTCTTAACAAAGAAATTTCTGGAGAGGCCAGAATCAGAACTGCACTACTGCTTCTTCTAGGTACTCTTGTTTTAAACTGGCTAACGGAACAGTGGAGCAAAAAAGCTATAGGAGAAGGAGTTTCAATGATTGTATTCCTGGGAATCGTTAACAATTTTTTGTTATCATTTCATTTGAACAATATGTCAATTTTAGATAATGGATTGTCATATGATGCACTAAAACTATTAATTGTCTTTTTGTTTACTTGCATTTGTGTTTGGGGATCTCAGATTAACATTAGGCTCAAAACGAGTTCCTTGATTAGTGACGTTAAGGAAAGTGACAATCAAAACTTTATTCCATTAAAAATAAACAGTACAGGGGTAATGCCATTAGTTTTTGTTAACGTTTTCTTTTACACTATAAATGTAGTAGTCAATGCTACACATTTAAATTTTTTAACGAAAAGCTCGTCTATTTTATCAACTGTAATTATGCTTGCGGTATACTGTACAATGTTATTGGTAACAA
Organism: Hirtodrosophila histrioides; assembly: GCA_037075165.1. NCBI lineage: Eukaryota > Metazoa > Arthropoda > Insecta > Diptera > Drosophilidae > Hirtodrosophila > Hirtodrosophila histrioides. Next base: position 117,050 of record JBAMCL010000550.1, read on the forward strand.
CTTTTAGCTATACTTATCTTTGCTTAAATCCAAAATTGATGCAGAAAAACTTGCGACGTTCTGGAGTGGCCATCATAGGCTTGTCTGGAGGTGCTTTAACAGAAAAATTCGTTGAGCAACTATTAAGAAAATTGAGTTTTTATAATTTTGTTTTTCTGCTGATAATCTCAACATTTTCATACTTATGCAGTAAAATATTAATAAATTCTTTAGTGCCAATTAATGGAAGTTCTATTTTAATTAGCGTTATTATTCTATCTCAAGCTCTACAAGAATTTAACTCTTGGAAATTTAAAATTAGCTAGAATGGGTGATACAAAATGATGGACCGTGATATTTTTGAAAGTGTGAAAAACGGATTACCTAGGGATTTAAGAGCAGATATTGAGTATGAAGCCGATAAAAACTTTGAGTCTAATTTGAACCTACTTTTGGAACATGTTTTAATTCATTCTTTTTCTACCCTGGAAGGATATTTAATATTACTTGATAATGACGAAGTGTTTTGGGAGAAAATACAAACAACAATTTTGCAGTGTAAAAATGTTTACGAAAAGTACCATAATCAATCAACAAAGTTTCGTGGCTATCAATTGTTTAGAGCGATTGAATTAACATCTGCAAAAATAGGATGGGGCCGCTGTGTTAGAGCGATTAGGTTTTTGGAATTTGAAAAAATCGATGTACCAGCTTTGACAATTAGTCGCCAATTAACTGTTATTAACCAGATTAATGATCAGCGCAACTTAATTGCTAAACGACTAAAACACGACAGAAATCAGCATGATATCGAAAGTGACGAGATGCTTGAAGCCAAGTACAAACAATTAACTAGTTGGATAACTTTAATGCAGCCACAAGGTAACATAGAATTAAAATAAAGAGGGCATCCATAGGGATACTCTCTTTATTTTGGACTCCTATGCTGTAATTACGGCCACAGCGTTAACGCTCATAAAAAATGTATCATCTACAGACCGCCATTGAAAACTTTCGGACTTATTCGGATTAAACTTTTATTTTGCCATGTTTTTTTCTCCTTTATGATATACTTTAGGTGTTACAGATTATATTTTATCTTATTACCCTTAGTAGTTGTGTAGTTTTCAAGTTGGCATTTCTGTTGAAATGTTGTGTTTGTCGGTTTTTTTTGTATAAATTTAAATTGAATAAGTAGGGATAATTTTGAGCGGATATTCATTATCGGTTCTTTTTTTGTGTCTAATTTTATAGGAGGAATTATTATTAAAGAAAATAAAAATTTAACTTTATTTATTATGCTTAATCAGGTTAGTTTTTACGCAAGGATTTTTTGATTGTGTTTTCTTATTATGAAACTCAGGTTATTAATAAGATAGTTTCTGTAACACAACTCGTTTACTAAAAAACATACTATTGGAAAGTAAATAGATGTTAATGCTAGAAGAAGTCATTTTTTAAATATGGCTTTTTTTTATGCCTAAAATTAGGAGGAATAATTATGACAAAGACAGAAGAGACAGTTTCATCAGTTGAAGAAACTAGTCTAAAGGATTTAGTTTTGACATTGAAAGTAGAAAAGAATGTGTTGATGGACTCGTTGCGCAAGGTGAATAGTTGTGTCGGTAAGTTTGCCAATGATAAGCATTTTGACTTGGCAAAAATGAGATGTGAAGAACATGGTGTTTCGTTTTATACCTATGACGGTCAGTGCTCGCTTACACTTACTAATTCTCGGATTGAAACAAACAATATAGATTTTGAATGCGTTTTTAACCCGAAGTTATTACTTGGTGGATTAAACGGCATGCGTGATTGTACATTGGAATTGACGATTAATTCAGAAAATATTGAGATTGTCGAAAAAGACCAGCCGACAGAAGCAAAGCTCACGGAGAGTTTCAATTCCTGTTATGGCGGGTGATCAAATTGTTGACAGTAAAATAGACGCACATGCAAGTGAATATTATGTCACCAAGCCTATGAAATTTACTGATTTTATTGATACGTTTAAGAACGTCAGTGAATTTAGTGCAACTGATGAATCGCGTCCAATTCTTGCTGGAGATCATCTCTTTGTGAAAAATAGTCAACTTTATATTGAAGCAACAGATGCGCGTCGTGCAATTCGTCTTGCATCGAATTTTGATATTAATTCTATTGTTTGTGTTAGTGCTGATGATCAGCCTATTGACCAGAATAAATGGAAATCATCATTTAATAGTTTCAATTTAGTTGTTGATGCGGGGTACTTTAAAAAGTTAGAAAAAGTGTTCTCAGATGATGATATTGTGATTGCCGAAATTTATAAGAATGGCATTCAAATAACTTCAAATAGTGAGAACCCTTGCTCCTTTACAACTAATAGTTTAGTAGGTAGTTACCCGAATATGGATAGGTTCTTTTTGTTGCAAGAAAGCAGTGTTGAAATTAATTGTAGCTTCTTACAGTTAGATGATGCTGTGAATACTTTTATTCGTACAACGAAAAACAACAAGGATAAGCAAACTTGTATTACGGTAGACAGCAACACGTTAACATTAAACACCAATGCTAGAGCCACGGTTCAATTTAAGATTGCAGTAGACGTAAGTTCTAATCTAAGTAATTTTAAAATTTACGTGAATAGTGACTATTTAGGCGATTTACTTAAATGCTGTCGTTTAGAAACTGCTGTTTTCTGCGTTACTGACCCCTTAAAGCCGTTATATTTAAAAGTCAAAAAAGGCGAGTATGGCCTTATTACACCGTTACGAGTTAATTAAAAAGCAAATAAGAAAGGAAAAAAGAGTGCGTTAGGTTGCACTCTTTTAGTTTATATAATGAAAAAAAGTATAAGTGAATCATATATGACGTTTGAGCAACTAGTTGTACAAATTGATTCTCACACTCTTGATTTAAATGACTGGCCTTTGGATGTGCTTGTTAAATTACAAAAAAACGTTAGTGAAAGCAAGCTTGTTTTTAGTCAATTCTATTTACACACTATATTCCAAGTGATCAGTACCTTACCAGATTTAGATGAAGATGAAGTCATTATTTAAGTGGGGACCTTTATGATTGGACTAAGCACAATTAACGAATTATGTGATATTAAGAGATTAAGTAGTATTAATAAAGCTGCGGTACAACTCGTTCCATATTTGATTTATCAGGATGATAGCCTATTAAACACAATAAAGTGTTTAAAATGGATTGTTCAGCATCAAGAATTAATTACTAGGCTAAAGAAGGCGTCCAAATATTCAAGCGTGTTAAGCGATGAGCGTTTTATTAAATTAGAACGTTGTAAGGACGCGTTTAGGCTAAAAACTCACGATGCTATGGAATTAGGGCAGAAGGCTAAACTTTTATCAAAGAAGGTCTTTATCAATAACGAGTTAACGTCTTCTCCCATAGTTTTAGCTGATATCTTGAGAAGTGAAATAATTGAAAGCCGATTGTTATCTTTGCCGTATGTAATGAGTAATAGTGAAGTCCCATTTTTTTTAAATGAGTATGACAAATGCAGTAGTCAAAGTAGCGAATATCCAGCGTATTTTGCTGACTTAATAACCTATTTTTATTCTGATTTGTTAACTTGCGGGTCCTTCAACGAGGCTATTGCTGTTGAAACGCCAATATCGACGTGGACGTATTGTCATAGCAAGGATTATGAGGATGAGTTTGTTGAAACTCATAAAAATTTGTTGCGAGAAATTATTTCTAATCTGGATTTGAATGAATTTGATGAAAGTTCTTATGAGGAGATCGAGCAAAAAATTTTGAATAATGAGTGTTTAAGCGAAGAATTGTCTGAATCGATTGAAGATGTAGAAAGCTTTTCTTATACCCAGGAGAACATTTTTTTGTTCATCAAAAGTCTGGATTTAAGCTCAGTTGAGCTTTGTATTCTATCTTTAATCGCGTCAATATTTAGTCTGAGCGAAGAGGATAAGCCTTTCTACTATAGTGAAAGGAATCTGATTATTCCTTTCACTATCGACTACGGTTTTTCTCAAACTATTAATGAGATCCAGTTTGTTAGCTTAATCATGCTGTTTGGAAAAATAATAGAAACTTTTAAGAGGAATAAAAATGCAAACATATGTAATCAAGGATGATGGTACAACAAGCATAAAGATCAACCAAAATGGAATTGTAATTAATAAAAAAGTGGCTACTGTAGATTTCTACGACCAGCTTTTAAAAGGATTACATCGGGATGCTTACATTTTTAAAAGTGGTCAATTGCCCAGCAATACCGTCAATATTGTAAACACAAGTGAAGGAACTTCGGTAACACTTTTTTTACCTAAAACGCAGAGAAATATGCTTACTACAGAAGGTCTGTATTTGAATGTCGGCAACCCGGCCTATATTATGAGGTTTACTTATGGGGACAATATTATTAAAAAAACAGAAATTTGTGCTGTGATTGCTAATTCATTTTCGGATTTAAACAAAGAAACGAAAATATTCAAATTTCCGTTTGGTAATATGTTGTCTAATCTAACGGCTTGTACCGGAAACATTCAAGTTGCAGCCAATTGTCCTAAAGATATGGATAGTGCAGTGCATACTTTTTGGAACTCAAAATTTAATGGGGAGACCAATCCTGGAGCGTTACCTTTAATAAAAGTTTTAGAAAATAAGGTATTTACGGATGAGTTATTAATAAATACAGAAATCGGAAATTTAGAACAGTTTTTGTAGAAAAAGGAGAAATAAAAATGAGTAAAAATGTGTTCGATAAGGTTAATAGTCTATTTGGTGAAGACGTCATAAAAAAACTGGAGAAGGTACCAGTGGAAAAAGTTTATAACCATGCTAAGACCGAGCATCAAATCAAGAAAAGCACGAGTCAGACTAATGAGAAGCTTCAAGTTGTATTTGGAGATAGGGGAATCAATAGTAAATATTTAAATAATAAAACAATTATCGGAAACGCGCGTAATCAAATTAATTATGTATTAGCAGAAATGTTTCCAAGTTACTTTGATGAAAATGGTAATGCGTTGTCTAGGGCTGACTTTAACATTAAAAACGGGGCTGTCTCATTATCTAATGATTCTTCACAAAAAACTTCTGAAGATAAAGATACTCGTTTAGCAGCTTTAACGTCTGAAATGGTTCGTTGTGCTTTAGCAAAAGACGATCCAGCATATGCTAGTAAAGCGTTAGTTAATTTTATTTTAGATCGTAAAGCTAATATGTTAATGATAGTGATCAGTGCCGGTACTAAGGGAGTGGAAACACAACTGGGAAAGCAAAAAAAAGAAATTTTGATCCAAATTTTACCAGCAGGGAAACTTCCTATAAACATTTTAGCGGGCATGGTTAAAGTAGGTGCAAGAATGTTTTATGACAACCAAAAAGAGGTCCAATTAGATATATACTACGATAAAGCAAGTGAATCTTATTTTGTTGACAAGCCAGAGCAGGCTGCTTCATTGACTTCTGTTTCTCCAGTTGCGAATATACTGCTTCAAACTAAGTATCAATTTGTAGGAAGCTGGCATTGTCATCATATATTCAAGCCACTTCCCAGCAGCACAGACGATTGTTCTGAAACCACTGCTCATTTATATGGCCGTACAGGCAATATAAGTATTCATGAAGTAGATTTTTCGCTAACAAAAGCGCTTCTACCTGAGAATACGATGTTTAGAACATATGTATATGGTAATTTCATTGATTTTAAACTATCGGAGGTATTCAATTATGATATCTCTGACAAGTAATGCCGATGTTGCAATGCCGATTTTGTTAATTGGCGTTGGAGGTAATGGCAGTTATGCCGTGCAGTCAATTTCTCAGTTAATTAATGTTTCTGGCAAAAACAATGTCAGCTTAATGATTGCTGACCCTGATATTGTTGAGGAACATAACCTTAATAACCAACTGTTTGTTTCCAACGACATTGGTAAATCAAAAAGCAAGGTTCTGGCTAAACGATACGCGAATATCTACAAGGCGCCTATTTTTGCCAGTGAGAAATTCAGCACGCAATTTATTCAGTGTGTTCAGGATATTGTTGATCTTTCGCGATCCGGCTTATCTGTATTGAGCTCGATGAACCATAAAGTCATTCCAATTATAATAGGCTGTGTTGATAATGTATTTACACGGAAGATTATCGGTCAATACTTTGAATATATGACAGATGTTATATACATCGACGTCGGTGTAGAAGCAGTTAATGTGAAACTCGAAGATCAAATGCGTACTGGGTGGAATGGACAGATTATAGTAGGATTTAAATATAATGGACAGATTATATCGAATCCATATCAAAAAGTATTTCCTGATAATGTAGAAACTACTGATAACCCCGCTAGTATTTCGTGCCAGCAAGCAGTCGTTTCTAACCCTCAGCGAATATATACGAACCGAATGGCAGCTAATACGCTGTTAGGTGTTCTTAATCCTATTCTGACTGAGCAATGTCTACTGCATAGCCAAGTGTTTTTTAACGCACTTACGTTAGAAACTAAGGCAACATTAATTTAAAAATATTTACTAGGAAAAAAACAATTTTTTTATTTTTGAGAACAACTGTATTTTAAAAACTGAATAGATTAAAAAAGCTAATCGACGTGGGTAACGTTGATTAGCTTTTTAGCTTTCGAGGAGTCTGGGTTACTAGAACTCTGAAAAAAATTTTATTTGCATGTTATCATAAGGCTAAGGAGTTGATACTTATGCCAATGATTTTAACTATTAAGAAAGAAATAGGAGACATAGACCTAGAGATTGGTCAGATTGTTTCATACAAAAAAGAACTTTGGATCATTAATCGAATTGGTACGCTTGCTATTGAAAAGGATAATCAAGATAATCGAATGCTTAAAGCTCAGATAGCGGTACAAAATGTTGATGGGCCATATAGAAAAGAAAATGATTGTAGTTATGTCGAGTGTAGGCAACGTGGCTTTTTTCCAATAGGTTCTTGGATCATGGACGATGACAAAACACAGGTTATTGTTATTACAGGAATAAAATCGGTCAAATACAAAGATGGCAAGTCCATGTTTGATTATACTGCAGAACCAATAGAACTCTTTGATAAGAGTCGTGTAAGAAGAGCATTAGTTGATCAGCGGACAAAAAAGTTGGGATTAAAAGTAATATAGTAAACAGATACATTAACAAAATTAATCAAATCAGAAACAGCAATAAGCTTACCCTCTGCTGCTTCTCAATTCCACTAAAGAGTTTTCAACGCCATCACATTTACAGTATCTAAAAATAAATTCGATTCCAACAAGATGCATTGGCGATTAAACTTAATGACCCGTGCTTCCACGCTTTGGTGTTGCCCATTTTTATTGACTGATTTCAATTGAATTAATAATTTTTGATGTGTTAGAACGGCATTATTGAGGCCCTTACAAATTGATTCAATTGTTTGTTGTGGCAAATCTTGTCTGTGGTCATGCCTCACTTGCTTAGTTAGTTCGACCTGGTGATCAGACAGAAAAAATCCTTGCCATTTTTGTTTACCGCGATCCTGGTAATCTTTTTCAAAAAAATGGTTTACAACATTCAAATCAAATTTGTCACTCATATCTGTCACGCTTCTTCTGTATTAGATATTGGCTATCAGGCCATCTTTGTTGAGAAAAGCCAACAAACTCAATACTTAACGCGGTAGCTGCTCTAAGCTCTTTAACAAAACTTTCTAAATACTCAAGCTCGTAGTTTTTGATACTGTGCATGGGAGTCGATCTTGTGCGTTTTCCGCTATGTTCACTATAAAAGAAAATATTATATTGTTCATCTGGTAGATTGTAAAATTAATTCGAACGCTGTTCGGACAAAAAAGATCAGCTTCCTCTAAAATGGTGTTTACCACAAACCCATCTTTTAGGAGCTGATCTTTTGTCTAGTATAACCTATTCTGAACGAATTAAAATCGAAACCTTTTGTGAACTAGGACTGACCAATATCCAAATGGCTGAGCGGTTAAAACGATCTCCGTCCACGATTTCTTATGAATTATCTCGTTGTCAACCTTATCAAGCTGAATTTGCACAAACAAGCTGCTGAATACAAGCGATCACGATGTGGACGGAAAACTAAACTGAATGCCAAATTAAAGCAAATCATTCTAAACCATTTACGTCTAAGCTGGTCACCAGAAGTGATTGCTCATGAACTTAAACTAGCGACTAAATCTATTTACAATTGGTTATATCAGGGGAAAATTGAATTCTCCTTGAGTGAACTACCTGAACATGGTCTACGCCAACGGCGTAACCTTGACCAACGTTCTAAATATAATCAATCATTAGGACGGTCAATTGAACAACGCCCAATCGTGATTAACCAACGTAACCGCATCGGTGATTTTGAAATAGATACAGTGGTTGGCCCTCGTGGGCATAGTAAGGCCGTTTTATTAACTTTACTTGATCGTAAATCACGTTTTCTTTGGGCCTACCGATTAAAAGATCGGACAGCAGCAACTGTTAATGAAGCCCTAATGAAGTTTCTAGCAACTTTTAAGGGCCAGTACACAGCTTTACTGTCGATCGTGGCCCTGAGTTTAGCAATCTAGTGTCATTTGAATCACAATACGGTATTCCGACCTATTACTGCCATGCTTACACGCCAGCTGAACGCGGCAGTAATGAACGATTTAATCGGAACTTACGTTATTTTTACCCTAAGGGGACTTGTTTTGAGCACATTAGTGCTCAAGATTTAACAACGACGTTACTCCAAATTAACCAGAGACCACTTAAAGTACTTAACTGGCAAACACCTTACCAGGTGATGTTGACCAATTTGTCAAAAAATTCGGATTAAATTTGCAATCTACCATCTATCTTGTCATTCACAATACTCAACCAATATCGTGTTCTATTGAGCCTTTTAAACAACAAATCTATCCTCGCTATTGTTACCTTCATATCTTTATTCATAAGCATTACCACCATTATGGCCACCAACTAGATTGGCACGATTGATAGCATTACCACCTTCCAGTAAACTGTTAGCATACACTGGAGCCAAACTTGTTATTAATGAGATTTGATTTGGAGAAAATTAGACCTAAAATTAAAAATTAACTTTGAAAACTGTTATTAAGGTCTGAAACATCAACATAAACAATTTTTAACGGAGAATATGTTTCATAGCAAAGTGAACCCTGATATCCATATCTAATATCAAATGATAAACATTTTTCTGGCATGGGTACTCCTTTAAATTTAGCTGTTGCTATATCAATATTTGTGTTAGCAAAATCAAAGCTAATTGAACGTAACTCTGAGATTCCTAGGCCTTGTTTTTTTAGATATGCCTCTTTAAGTGTCCAAAGTCGATAGTAGTGATTCTGAGTAGGAGAGAGACTTACTTCATCTTTTGAAAAAAAGGATAGAATCTCATCAGGGAATTTAGGGACTTTGTTTTCAATATCTAATCCAATCTTTTTTTTACTAATAGCCACACCAACAATTGAGCCAGAATGTGAAATGTTAAATTGTGGTCCATGTTGATAGTAAGGTTTTCCTATAGATGTATGATCAAAAGTAAAAGGAGTATCAAAATCGTAACCATTTTCTTTTAAAAATAACAGGTAAAGTATTTTTCCCACTAACGACAGACTGGCATCTTCAACGTGCATAAATCTATTAATTCTTTTTTGTTCTGAGTCAGAAATAAGTTTCATCATACTTATAAATTGATTTCTATTGATTTCTGATATGTCACTATAATAAATCGTAGGCATAATTCATCATTCTAAGGTAAGACCAAGCGAAAGGCTTTCGGCTTTTTTTACAATAAGATTGGCAATAGAAATATCGAAGGTTGCCATGCCCATCGGATTAAAAAAAACAGTTTTATTAACTAAAGAAGAATCAGTTATATTTTGAATCTCAATACACTCAGATGATTGTAAATGGTTAATTTTATGCATGGATTCAATGTCAGTACCAGCTCGACAAACTTCTGTCCAACTATCAACAATAATAGTGTCAAAGTATTGTTGCATGTTTGGCGTGTAATCACGTAAGGATACATTAAGATGCAGGCTGTTATTCTTAGGAGGGAAGTCTAAATAACCTACAGATGAGGTCGTACAAGTAATTACAATGTCGGCTTGTTCAAAAGAAGCTTGAAGATTTTTTGAAACTTGTACGTTTTCATGATTATGCTGAAAAGTTGAAAGATCAGGGGCTTTCAAATCAAAAACCTCAATGATGTCTAAGTAATCTTGATATTGGCTAAGAAGCATTGAAAGATGATGGTGACCAATTGGTCCGAATCCAATTATTAAGACTCGTTGGCCTTTTTTGTGCGTTGCTGAAAAATATCGCCGTAGCATGTAACCAGTTACACTAGCAGTTCTTAATGCACTAACAAGTGAGGAATTGATAATGGCAAATGGTTCACCAGTACTGGAACTGTTTAAGATAGTAACTGAATTTGCTCGAGTTTTATTTTTCTTTGTATTTTCCGGAAAACTTGCAATCCATTTAATTCCCGAAACAGACTTCAATCCACTTCCAACACGAGCTGGCATCGCAATAATCCGGTTTTTAGGTTCTTTAAAGTCAAGATATGGTTTGAGTGGCTGGCTAAAATTATTTTGTTTAATAACTTCAACCGTTTGTTCAATGTTATCGATAGTATCTTTCCAGGGTGCGCCAATTTGATTTAGGTCATTTTTATTTAGATATAACATTTAATGTCCTCCTTAAAGTTGTCTTTAATCCAAGCGGGATTATAGATTGTTTCAGTATATGGATAGCCACCATCAGCGAAAACTATGGCAGCTTTCTTTTTTTCGGTTAGGTTGATTATTTTGAGATACTCATTTGCAGCTGCATAAACACAACCCGAAGATCCACCTGCAAAAATACCTTCATTTTTTAGTAACTTCCAGCAGCCTAGCACGCCCTGGAATTCATTAATTAGTATGTGATCATCGATTTGCGCAATTTGAAGAAATTTTGGATGAATGCTTGATCCTATTCCGGGTATGTGGCGAGAATGGGGATCTGAATTAAAAACACTACTACCGTAGACATCCACTGCAATAACTTTACAACTTGGATTTTTTTCTTTGATTCTCTTAGAAACTCCAGAGATGGTTCCAAGAGTACTAACTGCTAAAAAGATATAATCAAACTTCTCTTCCGATGAAGCAATCTCATCACCCAAGCCAAGGTAGTGAGCCATAAAGTTGTTGTGATTTTCATATTGATTGGTCCAAAAGACATTGCTGTGTGAATTTACATAATCGTGAACTGCACTTAGTCTTGTCTTCAAAAATCCACCAGTGTCATCTCGCTTGCTAACTTTTATAACTTTTTTACATAGTGAATTGAGTAGACGATCATAAGTAGGACTAATATTTGGGTCTATAACTGCAATGAATTTTAATTGCAATAAGTTACAAATAGTTGCCAGTGAAACTCCAAAATTACCGGATGAGGATTCGATTACTGTAGTATTCTGATTGATTTCTCCGGATTTTATGGCCTGTTCAATGATGTAATATGCGGGACGAACCTTTACGTTGTTAAGCATATTGAATGACTCAAGTTTGGCGAAAATAGATATGTGATTATTTGAACTTGAAACCTCCTGAAATGGTGTGTTCCCAATCAATTTTTTGATTCTTGAAAGTCTATTTAATAAATCGTTGTTAGTGTTCATGGCTTCTCCTATTAAATGATTAATTTTGGGGTCTTTAAAATATTAAATACCCCCATTAGATGCTACTCTTTTTAAAATTAAAGGTCAATTAAAAAATTGACCTTTAATTATATTTAAATTAAAATTGAGTTATTAATTTTTAATCATTTTGAGCGATTTTAATGTTTTTATTATTTTGAATCATACATTTACAAGAATTGGAGATGAACATGAAAGTATTTAATGCCACGGATTCAAGAGGCCTGTTAAAAGGTTCGCCAGCAACAAGTTCTCAGACGCAAATTTGGTTATCTGAGAAAACCCATTCTTCTAAAAACCAGCAGTCAAAAGTTACATTTACAGTTGACGTATCGGGAAAGTTTGGGATAAAGCGGCTAAAAAAGCAATTGAGTGCGTACTACAAAGTCAAAGTGCCTACAACGTCTACTTTTACTTAAAAGATAATCAGTTAATGTTTTCGGAGAGAACTTATAAAAAAAGAACTTCGATACAAACTGATGCGAATGATGTTCCGTTTGCAGTCCTGGAAAATATAAACAAAACTAGGTTTAATTTAGATGATGGTCCCTTGTACAAGGTAACCATTTATCGCTTGAGTAAAACTAATGTTAGAGTATTATTTCAATTTCATCATATTATTTTTGACCAATTTTCTGTGCATCTTTTTTGGAATCAAGTGGTTGATTATTATAATGGCGTTCAACAAGAATTACCGGCGAGTTCAAACTTTTTAGCTTTTGTTGAAAAGCCAAACTTTGGTATGACAAGGAATGATCTGGTTAGAATCAGGAAGGAATGGGCAGAAAAGTATACCAGAATTGATGACATTAAAATTATATGGATACCTGAAAAGGATTGGGAGATTTCTCAACAAAGAGTTCAATTTAAGTTGATCAAAAAAACGCAAAGTTTAACTTCTATAAACATTCTAATGGGGGAGATAATTTCAAATGTTCTTTCAAAAAGATACTGTTCAAGCTTTAATGATAAATTGAATATTGCTATACCCTATGTAAATAGGTTTAAAGAAGAATTATATATCCAGGGACACTTCGTTAATATGTTACCGATGATGATTGGACGTAGTGATTTTACTCATAGCCTAGAAGATCGCGTAAGCATGATGACTGATAATTTTATGGAACTTTTTTGGAGACAAAGACTTCCTTTTGATGAGATTCTGAGTACATTAAATTTTTCATCTCGAAATGAAAAGTCTGGTTTTGTTCAAATAGCATATGTATATGCAAGAAAAATAAAACTAGCACCTTTGAATATGTCCACAAAGGTTAAGTTTAAAGAAATTATTCAAACACCGATAGATTTTCCGCTAGTTATTTATGTGTTGGAAGGGAAAAGTAAAATAGAAATAATAATTGACTTTGATGGAAGCTTAATTGGGAAAAACGAGATTAGATACTTGGCTGATCAGATTGTTAAGGAATATAAAAAACTATAAGGAAGCGATCAGATTGATGTTGGGATACGGAGAGTCACATGCATCTTTTGGTGAAATCATACAAGGAAACAGATTTGCAAGTAAAACTAGTTTTTTAGTGACAATGCCAATAAATTTAAATTCTAAGGTAAAATTCATTCCGGATAATTCTGGATTAGTGAGCGTGGTCCCAAGTTATAAAACAAAAGTTATTGCAGCAATCAAAGGATTGGCTGAATTGCACAAAATTACTGTATCGGGCACTTTTATTGTTGAGAGTAGGATTCCGGAGGGGAAAGGGTTGTCAAGCTCTTCAGCAGATTTGGTCGCTGCAATACGGGCATTTATAGATTATTCAAAAATTAAGGTTAATCTGGAACAGATTGGGGAAATTATATCTACGGTTGAGCCTTCTGATGCAGTTATGTACGACAAAAGTGTGCTTTTTTATAATCGCATTGGACAGTGTGAAGAAAAATATGATTTTCTTCCATCAATCACAATTTTAGCTGTTGATGAGGGCGGTGTAATCGACACAGTATCTTGTTATAAAAAAAGGCAGGAGCAAACATTAAACACGTTTTATCTTCAAGAGACTCTGTTAGCAGATCTTCGTCATGCTATGAAAAAGCGTGATGTTGCAGCAATAGGACGTGTATGTACTCAAAGTGCAATTATTAATCAAGATGTTTTGCCTAAAAAACATTTGACGGAAATGCTTCAGATTGTCGATGATTTTTCGATACTTGGCGTAATAGTGTCGCATACTGGCACATACATTGGATTGTTATTGGATCGAACTGGAAGTGATTATGAGAAAAAACTTGCTCTTGTTACTCACGAATTGAAAGCAAAATTTCTTGAATATCACATTTATACAACATAGGAGTAGAAATGAAAAGGCAAAAAAAAATATCAGGTTTCGAAGTAATAAAATATTTGTCCTCTGTTTCCGCGTCATCAGCGGCCAACAGCGCTTCTGCATTGGCCATATATTGGTTCGTTCTTAAATCTAGCGGGGAAGTTTCAATGTTAGTCTTAGCAGGAGTTCTACAATCTTTACCTGCTATCTTTGCTGTCGTTATTTCTGCGTTTGCAAATAAAAAAGGGTCCAAATTTTTAATGGTATATAGTGACTTAATACGTGCGGTGCTTTTCTTAATAATTGCGATTGCTTGTACCACACGTTTTGGTATTTGGCTTGCAATTATTATTAATATTGTCATACAAGTTTTTGAACAACTTCGAACGGCTGCTACGACAACAATTATTCCGGAGATAGCAGGTTCAAGTTATAAATTTGGAACGTGGGTAGGCTTATCAAATAGCATTACTGCTGCGTTCGAGCTTATTGGTGTGTCTGTCAGTGGCGTTGTTTTTGATGCTTTTGGGTATCAAACTCTCTTCACAATGATTTCTTTTATTTTCATGATATCAAGTATATTAGCGATGTTTTTAAAAATAAATGTGGTAGTAAATGAAGGTTCTAGTGATTTTGACATGATGCAGACATTTCGACATATTCTTAGTTCAAAAATTCTAGTTGGAATTATTCTTCTGGCAATTGCTGTTAATATTTCATTTGCCCCGCTTGATATAATATTAACGGCTTTTGTCAATGATGTATTAAAAATGGGAGCGACTGTCTATGGATTTGTAGATAGTGGACTAATGGCTGGGATGATACTTGGATCTACATTATTTGGTATTTTGGCCGGTAAATGGCGTGTAAAACCAATTGCAAGCGTTGGGTTCTTAGCATGTTCATTCGTTTTGTTTAGTTTTATATTCATAAAAAGCTGGCAATTAACTATTGTAACAGTATTTTTATTAGGGACTTTAATGGCCTTTATAGATAGTGCCATGGATTCTTGGCTTTTAGAAATTGTGCCAGAAAATGGCAGGGTTGCGATTTTTACAACTGTTACATCACTTTTTACAATTGCTGCACCACTTGGTACCAGTTTATTTGGATATGTTTATCATGCAGTCGGTGTGTCATTAGCATTTTGTTTGATGGCATTAGTTATCTTAGTAGGTGTGTTTTTTTCATTGAGAATACAGGAGGACTGACGAATGGAACGATTTAAAAATATAAAGATTGAGATGCTTTCCCAAGATAATGCCGAAACTATTGCAAATGATTGGCATTATAAGGGTGTCTATTCATTTTATAATATGGTCGAAGATCCCGAAGATTTTGAAGAAATTATTTCATCATCTTTACGAGGAAACCGATATTTTCAGGTTGTCAATGATGACGAGTTGATTGGTTACTTTTGTGTTGAACAATTGCCAGCAAAAAAAGTTGAAATTGGGCTGGGACTTAAGCCTGACTTAACTGGGAAAGGCCTTGGATTGTCGTTTCTTGAGATGATTGAAAGTTTTATTTTGAAACAACAAAAATATCAAACACTGGTTTTGTCAGTAGTTTCATTTAATGAACGAGCAATCAAGGTATATCTCAAAGCTGGGTATGTAAGAGTAGGCAGTGAGATAGCGGCTTCTAATAATTCAGAATATGAATTTATCATGTTGGAAAAAAGCGTATTAGAGGGAGAAAATGATGAAAAAAACGATTAAAAGGGTTTTTGAAGAATCCTTCAGTCAATACTCTAAAAATATCTTTATTACTGACAAAAACTTAAATGTAACTTACAAGACTCTGAGGAATAGTATCAGAGCAAAATCAGAGTACTTGCATCATAAAGGAATTATTGCAAAAAGAGTAATTGTTTATTTAGAAAGATCTAGAAGTCAATTAGAAGCTGAACTTTCAGTTTTATATAGTGGTAATACTTATATCCCAATTGATAAATCAACACCAATAAACCGTGTGCGCTTTATTGTTGAAAATTCGGAAGCAGACTTCATTATTACTGATAATCAAAGCTTTCAAGACCTTGTAGATACAGGCATCAAGCTAATTTCTTGTAAAAAGCTTATGAGTAAAGTGTTCCCTACTAACAGAAAAGTAATTGAGGCAGAAACAGCGTCGGATGCATATATTATATATACGTCTGGCACAACTGGGGAGCCAAAAGGTGTACGAATCAGTAAAAAGAATTTCATAAATATGTATATGCATTCTGAGAGTGTATTTAAGTATACAACCAAATACACGTCAATGATAATGAACTCCCTAAGTTTTGATTTAAGCATCTGGGAAGTTGTAACTGCAATGAGAAATGGCGGTAATTTGGTAATGATTGAAGATGCTATTCGATTAGATCATAAACGTCTTTTAAATTTTATTAAGGACAATTCAATTAACCATTTAATGTTAACTCCTTCTTATTTGAGAGGCCTGGTTGTTAGTTCAAATCTGTTTAACATGGACATGTCAAACACAATAACTGAAATCATGTCTGGAGCAGAAAAGTTATCTGTTAAACTAACTGAAAAAATATTTCAAGTATTCGGCAATAAACTCACGATCATTAATGGTTATGGTCCCACTGAAGGTAGTGTTTGTGCATTCCTAATGAGGGTTAATATAAGAAACTACCAAAAACTTGCAGTTAACGGCACTATTCCGATTGGTAAACCGTTTCAAGAAACTAAATTTAAAATAAGTAACTGTGACAAAGGTGGCGCTGGCCAGTTACTTATTTCAGGGAAAGGTATTTCCGAAAAAGGTTACTTGAAAAGAAAAAAAGAAAATAAGAAAGTATTTACTAACAAACATGGAAAACGTTGGTATGATACGGGCGATGTAGTTCAGATGGTCAAGGGTAATCTAGTATATCTTTCGAGAAATGATAGACAAGTTAAGATCAATGGTTATCGAGTGGAATTGGAAGAAATTTCTAATGTTATTTTAGACTTTGACGGAATAGTGGATAGCCATGTTGTATATAACGAAGATCAGCAGTCAGGTAGAAAAATATTGTTTGCGTTCTGCGTGACTAATTCGGATAAGAAAGTAGACATTGATCTTTTAAAACAATTCTGTAATCAGAAGTTAGCGACATATATGAGACCAAATGTATTTACTGTGGTTGATAGTTTTCCAACAATGCCTAGTGGAAAAATCGACGAAAAAGCATTGTTATCCTTATTTCGTAGTACTGAAAAAAATAAACCAAGTACGAAAAAAGATTTTGTGGAATCTTTTAAAAATAAAGTAAAAAAAATATTATATTTGACAGAAGTTGATTTGAATAGAAGCTTTTTTGAGCTTGGTGGAAACTCAATGGACGCAATTCTTCTTCAAGCTGAAGTTAATAGTAGCCTTAATCTAGAGATTAGTGTACAGGATATATTTGATGCGAAATCTTTGAATAGTCTTTGTGAAAAAGTATTTGGACCAAAACAAGCAGAGAATGATCTGTTAAAAAAAGCCACACCATTTCAAAATCAAATCTGGACGGCAGATAATTTGGACTCTGGGATGAATAACTATAATATTTTTTTGGCGTTCGAAATTCAAGAAAAATTAGATCTAGAGAGGTTCCATTCCGCATTTAATAGGGTGCATACTGCAAGTGATTTGTTAAGATCATCTTTTATAGAAAAAGATGGGCGAGTATTCGCAAAAATAACTGATAAACCATTGAGATTCAAAATTCACGATGGATCATTGTCTAGAGAAGAGATTCTTGAAGAGATTAAAAAAATCAACGCTATGTCATGGAACTTAGAATCTGGACCACTTTATACTGTAGATTTATTTAAAGATGACGATGGAAAAATTTTTTTGAATTTGAAATTTCATCATATTATTATGGATGAAACTGGATTTAAAAATTATTTACGTTTAGTAATCAACACATATTTGCATGAGTCATCTGTCCCAGTACAAGAATATTATGATGCTAATAATGACGTTGAAAGTGATGCAAAGTGGGAAGGTGAAATTTTAAACAGCATTCAATTGTTGAACTTAAATTCTGTAAATGAAGGTAAAAGAAATGGAAAGACTTTATCTTTTAGATTGGATGAGCGTCACACAGAACATGTTAAAGAAATGGCAAAAAAATACAACGTAACAATATTTGCAGTATTGTTACAATCATTCGGTCAGGCTGTGGGTAAGGTATTTAATCAAAGCAGTTTTTCTATTGGTCTGCCGATGTCTACAAGAAGTAAAATCGATAGTATGAATATTATTGGTCCATTTTTAAATACTGTACCGATGATCTTTAGGTACAATACGGATTTAGTTAAAGGTATTAAAGAAAATTTTGAATCATATTGCGGTTCTCTTAGTCATCGTAATGTCCCTTTGGCAAATTTAATAGGTAAGTTGCCCTATAGGGATGCAAATTCAGAAAACCCTCTATTCAATATTATATTTTCTGAATCGGTAGAACGATATGATTCATATTTGAGTGAGCTTAAGGCTTCACAAATAAAAATTGAGAATATCCCGCCAAAGTTTCCATTATCAATGTACTTTGAACAGAAACAGAACAATGTAGATTTAATATTGCAGTACGCAAACTCGGTAATTTCTGAAGAAAAAATCAATTCTTTACAGGAAGAATTTGTGAGTTTTTTTGATAGTGAGACAACAAGTATAGAACCAGTAGAAAATACGGTAAAGGAAATTTGGAAAGAAGTACTAAACATACAAGAATTTTCGAATGATGATAATTTTTTTGAATTAGGTGGAGATTCAATCAAAGCCATAAAAGTCTCAATCTTGCTAAAAAAAGCCGGATATGTTGATTTTATGCCAAGAGCTATTTTTAAATATCCGACAGTTTCAAAACTTTCCAATACTATTTTTAGCGGTAACATTCTACAGACCCAGCCACAGACAGTTGATAACGTTGAGTTGCAAAGTTATCGACTGTCCCCGGTGCAGGAGGGGATATTTTGGGAATGTGTTCATAATCCAAAACAGAAGATGCTATACCATCAACAATATGTGTTGAACCTTAGCGAAAGCGTGATTGTAGATGATTTAAAAAAAGCTATTAAATATATTACTGATAACGTGCCGTCTTTACGTAATAAATTCTTTTTTAATGATCAGGAAATTATGTTACAACAAGCAACGTCGTATTATGAGGAACCACTCACAGAAACTAATGAGTCAGTGAATGGATTGTTGACGCGAGATGGTAAGACAACATTTAAATTGGATGAAGGTAAATTAATTAGGTTTTATTTAGTTCATGATGAGGTCGATAGCTTGGTTATAACTTATCACCATATATTACTTGATGGTTGGAGCGTTTCTTTGCTTATTGAACAATTATTAACAGTAGTCGGGCAAATTAATTCTGGAACAGGTTTGTTGAAAAACAACAATGGTAGTTTAAACGAGCAAAGAGCAATTAATACAGTGCGCGCGAGCGTGTTACCAGAAAGTAAGTCTTATTGGCATGGTCAAGTAGATAAGTTGATTTCTTACTCACAAGTATCTGATAAAAATCCAGTTGCAGATTCGACAAGTATTGTTAGTAATGAATTGTCAGAAGAATTTATGAGTAGAATTACTAAATTCGCAAAAAGTAAACATATTTCTCTTAGTTCTGTTTTTTTTGCTGCTTATCTTTTAGCCATTAAAGATAGGCACAATGGCCGTGGTATTAATATTGGGATTACGACAAGTGGCCGACAAAATCTAAATGTAAATGAAGTTAAGGCTATGACGTGCCTCATCAATACATTACCTGTTCCAGTGGATCTGGAACGATTGAACAAGGGCAATGCTATTGAGATCGGTAGTAAATGTTTTGAATCTATAAATATGTATGGTGATATGTCATTAAATGAGTTACAAGGAATGTGTACAAGGATTACTCAAAAACCATTAGATTTATTCTCTGATGTTTTCGTATTTCAAAATTATCCTATTAACTTAGAAAATGGCGTGGCTAAGAAAGTGAATGGGATTAACTCATTTTCAGGTATAAATTTTGGCTCAACTTTTATTGCAAATCCAAATTACAGTGGCAAATTTGAAATTGGATTTATGTGTGAGTACGAAAGTAAAGAACTTTACGAAGGTATGCTTGAGGTAATTGTTCAGAACATTGAGACGCTGATGTCTAAAAATCCGAGTTTAATCACAAATGATTTGGAAAGTAAAATAGAACTTATCTGGAAAGAAATTTTGAATATTAAGGACCTCGATGTAAATACAAACTTTTTTGAATTAGGTGGAGATTCTATAGCGAGTTTACGTATATCTCTAAAGCTAAAAAAAATGGGCCTACGGGTCGCCCCAGACACTGTATTCAAATATCCTACAGTGAACAAATTGGTTCACTTTTTGCAGGAGGTAGAGTAATAAATGGAAAACGTTAGAATCCCACAATCAGAAATGCAACGTTCAATATTTTTGGAATGTTTGAAGAATGAGAACCAGTCATCCTATTTAGTGCAGAGTATATATAGTCTGAAAGGAACTCTAAACTTAGAATTATTAGTTACGGCAGCCGGTAAAATGCTGGAACGTTATCCTATTTTTAGAACTAGTTTTTTAATTGATGATCAAGGGCGGTGTGTCCAAAATGTCAATGCTGTCTCTAAAGTTAGTCCTCAGTATTCTTTTTTAGATCTATCAGATGTGGAGAATCCAGATTTGATGTTTAAGGCTTTTTTGAAAGAAGATGCAGGCCGGTTTTTCTCATTTAATGATCTATCAATGATTAGAGGAACTGTTGTAAGGTTCAAAGATTCGTCAAAAATTGTTTTTTCTTATCATCATATTCTTTTGGACGGTTGGTCAGCTGGAATTGCGCAAAATAGTTTTTTTGATATGTATGATAATTTAAATCAAGGTATCCCAGTTGAGTGTAAAGAGGATAATAGTTTCCAATCTTTCTGTGAAAATGACTACTCTGAATTAAATAATGAGGATCTAGTATACTGGAAAAATATATTGTCAGGAATGAAGTTTCTATCAAAAAACGTTCAGAACGTTCCCTCAGAAACTATGCAAAAGACAGTATTTATTGATAAAGGAAAGTCAGAAATGATAAATTCCTTTGCAGCAGATTGTCAAGTGACTGTCACCTGTGTATTGTTGAGCCTTTATATGGAGAGTTTAGCAAAAACTAAAGGATTAGCTGATGTTTGTGTTGGGGTTGTTAATTCTGGCAGAAATGTCGATATAGAAATGATAGAAGAGTCTGTTGGATGTTTTATGAGGATCATTCCGATTCGAGTAAGTAATATTCTCAATGAGGACTTCGTATCGGTTTGTAAGAATGTACAGTACCAGATTATTAATGGAGCGTTTGTTCATGATTTTAGTTATTCAGCAGTTGACCAAATTTTCCCAGGTAATGAGCAAGTTGAATTGTTTGAAGAGTTATTTCTAGCCGAAAATTATCCTGTCGAACAGAAGCAGAGAAAAACTTTTGAGGTGACAGGACATGAAGCACTTGATAATAATACTTTCCCTCTTGTCAGTTATTTTTATAATGACAGGGAATTGGGACAAATTGAAGTTGAATATCAGTTCTTGGATAATATCTCGGAGGAATACAATGAATTAAACAAAAATTTAATTGGTATGGTACAGAAAATGGAACAGAAACAATACGAGGATGACTTTACCGAGTCTATAACAAAATCCTTGCTAAGGCATTCTGAAAAGTTGGCGATTGTTTATGGGAAGAAATCGATTTCTTATAATCAATTACAAAAAAGAGCAACTATCTTGGCAAACAGATTAAGAACAATGTCAAATGAGAAATTTATTGGAATCTACATGGATTCATCAATTGATGCGATTATTAGTATAATTGCAGTGATTTTATCTGGGAAAGCATATGTTCCTATTGATCCTAATATGCCAGATGCAAGAGTTGAATATATAATTAACGATAGTGATGTTAATTTGTTGCTAGTCAATAACTCAGTTCAATTGGAGATTAACTATTCTGGAGATGTTTTGGACATTAATACACTGGATTATGAAAATATTGCTTCGTTAGGGTACTTCGAAAGTGAAGATGAAGCATATATGATCTATACTTCTGGTTCAACGGGAAATCCTAAGGGTGTAGTTATTTCTCGAGATAATATCGTGGGTTTCTTAAAATGGAATAACGATTATATGAAGTACTCAAGTAACGATATTGTGTTACAAAATCATTCGTTGAGTTTTGATAATTCAGTTTGGGAAATTTTTAGTGCACTTTTGAATGGTGGTAAGTTGATTATTCCAGAAGATAGAAGGAATATTGAAGAAACCATCGAATTAATTGCTAAAAATAAAGTAACTAGCTTAAGTGTTACACCATCACAATTGAGTGTTCTACTTGAATATGTGGATTTTGTTGATAAAACTGCACTACTGTCATTAACAAGATTATTCGTAGGTTCGGAAACAGTTCCCTATCAAGTGGTCGAGAATGCGTTTAATTATTTGAATGATAAATGTTGTGTATACAATGAGTATGGTCCAACTGAAACGACAATTACGTCATCAGTCTTTGAAATCAAAAGAAATGCTTTGAAAAAGCTTGCAAATTTAAATAGCATTCCAATTGGAATGCCGGTTGCAAACAATAAATATTATATTTTGCCGCAAGAATCTAATGAGATAGTAAATTTGTCAACAAATTTAGATGATGGCGAGCTGTATATAGGTGGACCACGGGTAGCATTGGAGTATTACAAGAATAAGGAGAAAACTGCTGGTAGTTTTTTTGAATTTGAAGGTGAGAGGCTCTACAAAACAGGCGATTTAGTTAATGTTGATGAAAATGGCATATTTTCATTTATAGGTCGTGTGGATGATCAGATTAAAGTGAGAGGTTTTAGAATCGAACTAGGCGAAGTTGAATCAGCAATGAGACAGCTTGCAGAAATTAATGAAGTGGCTGTAGTAGCAGTCTTTGATTCTGAAAGTGCTACAAATACGCTAGTTGCCTACTATACAAGTAATATTAGTATTACAGTAGGAATACTTCGAAAACAGTTGTCTTTGAATCTTCCAAGTTATATGATTCCTTCACATTTTAATAAAGTGGATCATATTCCGTTAAATTCAAATGGAAAAATAGATAAAAAACGTCTGAAAGATATGCCGAATAGTCACAGTATTGAAGTTGAAAGCAAATCGACAATTCATGATGTGTTTGTTGACGTACTAAATATTTCGGGCGAGTCGTGGAACCGCAGTTTTTTACAGTTGGGGGGAGATTCGCTAAAATGTGCAAAAATTGTTGGTGTGTTAAAGGGTAGGGGAATTGATATTTCGTTTGCTGATTTATTTAGTACAACATCGTTAGAATCATATGTCAATAAATTAAAGAACATTAATGATGTTAATACTGATTCAGATAGGGTTGCTCTCAACTATACTCAAAAGGAAATCGTTGTTGATAGTTTGGAGAATACACATTCAAAAAACGTTTATCTACAAAGTACGGTATTTCATCTCAATTTCAAGTATAGTTCTGAAGAAGTAATAAAGGTTTGTTCAAAACTAGTCGAGCTACATTCAAATGTATTTGGTGAATTAAAGTTAGTCGAAAATGATTTCGTGATAAAAAGTTTTACTCCGTTAGAGTACATTCAGAAGGCTGTTCTGTTCTATAATTTGACAGATTCTGATATTTCCGAAGAGATAAAAAGGCAAGTCAGTTTAGGCATAAATCTATTCGATGATCCTCTAATAAAAGTAATTGTTAATTTCAACGAAAATGGTACTACGATAGCCATAAATTTCCATCAACTTGTTTTAGATGGAATTAGTTTCAATAACTTAGCAAATGAGTTTATCTATGGATTGGAACAGGTTCGAACTTCGGCTACACCATTAAAGATACCCACAGGAGTTTCATTTAATTCGCTAGAGGAAGATCGAAATTCTCGACGCGAATTAATCGAAAATATAGAAGAAAAACCGATATTTGACACTCCATTAACACATATACCTGCAGATAAGACAATAAATATCAATGATGAACAATTAGAAGTAATGAAAGCCTTTTGTGTTGAAAATAATATCACTTTGAACACTTTCTTCTTTGGATTATATGTACGTTTTATTGAGTTGATGTCTCAAAAGAATGAATTTGTTATCGGAATGGCAATTGATGGTAGAAATCCTAATATTAAGGACGTATATTCGGCAGTCGGTAACTTTATCCAAACATTAATTTTTAAAAAAAATAATTCTGATGATAGTCAATTGGAAATAAATAATTTTACTTTATTAAATCAATATTTGATGGAACTGTATGAGAAAAGCTATTCTTTCAATTATAGACAAGAAGTGAATAATTTCCAAAACTCTCGACTTGATGCGATGTATTCATACCATGGGTACTCTTTTAAAGACTACGCTGCAGAAATAAGTTTTTCAGAACTCTCTAGTCATGATATTTTGCCATATGCTGTAGCTGTAGCTGTTGTACCGGAAAAAAATGGGATGACAGTATTACTTAGTGTGGATGAAGCTTTAAATGACTCGTATATTGACGCTTTGAGTAGTATTTCGGATGAATTGAGACAGCTGTTACAAATCGGATCAAATAACCCTAATCGTAATCAAACTGACCAAACAAAAGAAATTGTTCTAAGAGTGATTAATGAATTTATACCATCAGATACTTCGTTTAGCATAAATTCATCATTCGTTGAATCAGGTTTAAATTCTTTATCACTTGCAGTGATATATCGAAGACTATGTGAGGAAGGATTAAAGTTTTCTTATGCTGATTTACTAAAATCAGAAAATACTGCACAATTTATTAAAAAAATTAAACCGCATGTTTCTTTAAAAACACCGAGCTTTTTTGAGAAAGAGTTAAGCAGCGCACAAAGGTCAATTCTACTTTCTATTTTAAAAACAAATAACGAGTTGGGAAAACCATCTACGGTTTTTTGTCAGCAAAGTATATATAAATTGCGTCATAAGTTGTCTTTGGAGCAAGTACGAAAATATACTGGCCAATTAATGGAAAGACATCCTACGCTTCGCTCAGTGATTAATATCGCGGATACAACGCAGAAATTTTATAACACAGTATCCAATATACCAATTTCATTGAATATTGTTGATAATGAGACTCAAAGAGAGAGTATTTTGAGACAAAATTTGGAAGAAGTAGCCTTATTGGATTCCAAGTGGTTGTTTAATATTTCTCTGATACAATTTAACTCAAAATTCGAACTTGTGTTTTCATATTCTCATTTAATTTTGGATGGATTAAGCGAAAATATAGTTTTAAATGAATTATTTAGTGCTTTAAAACAAAATGAAGACATTGAAGGCGTTAACAATAATTACTTAAATTGGTTGGACCATAATCTATCTAAAGTGCAGAGCCAGAGTGCATATTGGAAAGACAAACAAATACTTTTAGGTAAGGATAAACAAAAAGGGGAGAAAGCGCAGGGATTGGTTAGGGATTACGAACAGAAAAAGGTTGAAATTTCGGGTGAATTATTGACTAATATTAAACAAATTTCAGTAAAAAATAATTTCACTCGTAATTCCATAATCTTGTCATATGTTATGTCTGCTTTGAATGAAAATAGCCCATCAGAAGTTGGTAACATAGATATTAATATTGCAGATGAAGGATTTGAAGAGCTAGTTGGATGTACAGTAAAAACGATACCTTTAATTGTTGACAATCTTAAGTTAAATAATGATCCTGCAACTTATATATCAAAAGAACTAGTAGATTTACAGCTTGAGTTGGAAAGCGGTACAAGTAATCAGATTCCTCAAGTGTCTAATGACGTTTTGTATTCATATGAATATGATCTTGATAATTCTCATTTGGATAACGAAATTTTAGAATCTAGCTTTTCTGAGAGTATAAATCATAAGCTCAGTATAAATGTGCTTGATACTGACGAAAAGATCGCGTTAACATTCGTGTATGACAGTATGAATGTGCAATATGTTGAAAAGTTTATGGAATGTTTGAATAAATTGATTCAAAGCAATAGTTCTTCAAAAAAAATGCATATTACGGAGTTAGAAATTTTTCCCGATAAAGTGGTTAAGGATACCTGGAAAGCCTCAATCGGTGACCAGTTGAAGAATGTCGAAATAAATTCAGATACTACTTTTTGGGATATTGGTGGTACATCTCTTCAGTTATTTAATGTTTCGAAAGTTTTTCAGGATAAATGGAAGATTAAAATTACTATTCCGGAGTTATTGGAGCACATGACCTTTCAGCAACTAACTTCATTAGTAAAAAAAAAACAAAGCTAAGTCCCTTAGAAAGGGAATATGCAAAAAAGTGGAAAGAATATCAAAAAAACATTAATTACTTGATTATTGAAAATAAAAATGGAATTCAAGAGATTATTGATAACATTAGTATTTTAATGCGTTCTCATGCTCGCCTCTGTTCAACGGTATATTTGGATTTTGAGGGTGAATACTTCTGGAAACCAGGTTCTGAATCAATAAATGTTATTGAATTAGGAGAAGTAAATACCCAGTATCTAGATAATTTTTTTCAAAATAATACTTTACCTGTAACACAAACTAATGGTGTATATAGTTTTGCATATCATGAAAATAAATACGTAATCTGGGTCTTAAATCACTTAATTGCTGATGGTTATAGTATCAATTTGCTTG
>JBAMCL010000551.1:0-105395 GCA_037075165.1 Hirtodrosophila histrioides
AGAACAAAAATTCTCAATAAAATAATTTAAAAAAAAGATTGTATTTTGTGTAAGTCTCTATATATATACCTATATATATGGTATATATTTACCTCACTCCACCCCCTCCTACTAAAAAATGAGAACAAAAATTCTCAAGAAAAAAATTTAAAAAAAAAGTGTATTTTGTGTTAGTCTCTATATATATACCTATATATATGGTATATATTTACCTCCCTCCACCCCCTCCAAATAAAAATGAGAACAAAAATTTTCCAAAAAAATTTTTTAAAAAATTGTATATTTTGTGTTAGTCTCTATATATATACCTATATATATGGTATATATTTATCTCCCTCCACCCCCTCCTACTAAGAAAAGAAAAGAAAAATTCTGAAAATAGAACAGAAAAGTGTATTTTGTGTAAGTCTCTATATTTATACCGATATATATGGTAGATACTTACCTCCCTCCACACCATCCTACTAAAAAATGACAACAAAAAATTTTTAAAATAAAATTTACAAAAATTGTATTTTTTGTGTAAGTCTCTTTATATATACCTATATAAGTGGTATATATTTACCTCCCTCCACCCCCTCCTGCAAAAAAATTTTACAAAAATTTTCAAAAAAAAATTTTACAAAAATTGTATATTTTGTGTAAGTCTCTTTATATATACCTATATATATGGTATATATTTATCTCCCTCCACCCCCTCGTACTAAAAAATGAGAACAAAAATTCTCAGTAAAATAATTTTAAAAAAAATGTGTATTTTGTGTTAGTCTCTATATATACCAATATATATGGTATATATTTACCTCCCTCCACCCCCTCCTAATAAAAATGAGAACAAAAATTTTCAAAAAAAATTTAAAAAAAAAAATTGTATATTTTGTGTAAGTCTCTATATATATACCTATATATGTGGTATATATTTATCTCCCTCCACCCCCTACTACTAAAAAATTTTACAAAAATTTTCAAAAAAAATTTTTACAAAAATTGTATATTTTGTGTAAGTCTCTATATATGTATATACCTTTATATATGGTATATATTTACCTCCCTCCACCCCCTCTTACTAAAAATGAGAACAAAAATTCTCAAGAAAAAAATTTTAAAAAAAAGTGTATTTTGTGTTAGTCTCTATAAATATACCTATATATATGGTATATATTTACCTCCCTCCATCCCCTCCAAATAAAAATGAGAACAAAAATTTTCAAAAAAAAATTTTTAAAAAAATTGTATATTTTGTGTTAGTCTCTATATATATACCTATATATATGGTATATATTTATCTCCCTCCACCCCCTCCTACTAAGAAAAGAAAACAAAAATTCTGAAAATAGAACAAAAAAGTGTATTTTGTGTAAGTCTCTATATTTATACCGATATATATGGTAGATACTTACCTCCCTCCACACCATCCTACTAAAAAATGACAACAAAAATTTTCAAAATAAAATTTACAAAAATTGTATTTTTTGTGTAAGTCTCTTTATATATACCTATATATGTGGTATATATTTACCTCCCTCCACCCCCTCCTACAAAAAAATTTTACAAAAATTTTCAAAAAAAAATTTTACAAAAATTGTATATTTTGTGTAAGTCTCTTTATATATACCTATATATATGGTATATATTTACCTCCCTCCACCCCCTCCTAATAAAAATGAGAACAAAAATTTTCAAAAAAAAATTTTAAAAAAAAATGTGTATTTTGTGTTAGTCTCTATATATATACCTATATATATGGTATATATTTACCTCCCTCCACCCCCACCAAATAAAAATGAGAACAAAAATTTTCAAAAAAAAAATTTTAAAAAAATTGTATATTTTGTGTTAGTCTCTATATATATACCTATATATCTGGTATATACTTACCTCCCTCCACCCCATCCTACTAAAAAATGACAACAAAAATTTTCAAAAAAAAATTTACAAAAATTGTATTTTTTGTGTAAGTCTCTATATATATACCTATATATGTGGTATATATTTATCTCCCTCCACCCCCTACTACTAAAAAATTTTACAAAAATTTTCAAAAAAATTTTTACAAAAATTGTGTATTTTGTGTAAGTCTCTATATATGTATATACCTTTATATATGGTATATATTTACCTCCCTCCACCCCCTCCTACTAAAAAATAAGAACAAAAATTCTCAAGAAAAAAATTTTAAAAAAAAGTGTATTTTGTGTTAGTCTCTATATATGTACCTATATATATGGTATACATATATTTACCTCCCTCCACCCCCTCCTAATAAAAATGAGAACAAAAATTTAAAAAAAAAAAAATTTAAAAAAATTGTATATTTTGAATAAGTCTCTATATATATACCTATATATATGGTATATATTTACCTTCCTCCACCACCTCCCACAAAAAAAATGGTATATATTTACCTCCCTCCACCCCCTCCTACTAAAAAATTTTACAAAAATTTTAAAAAAAAAATTTTACAAAAATTTTCAAAAAAAAATTTTACAAAAATTGTATATTTTGTGTAAGTCTCTACATATATACCTATATATATGGTATATATTTATCTCCCTGCACCCCCTCCTACTAAAAAATTTTACAAAAATTTTCAAAAAAAATTTTACAAAAATTGTATATTTTGTGTAAGTCTCTATATATATACCTATATATATGGTATATATTTACCTCCCTCCACCCCCTCCTACTAAAAAAAATAACAAAAATTCTAAAAAAAAATAATGTGTATTTTGTGTAAGTCTCTATATATATACCTATATATATGGTATATATTTAGCTTCCTCCACCACCTCCTACTAAAATAAGAGAACAAAAATGCTCACAAAAAAAAAAAGAAGTGTATTTTGTGTAAGTCTCTATATATTTATCTATATATATGGTATATATTTACCTTCCTCCACCACCTTCCACAAAAAAAATTGTATATATTTACCTCCCTCCACCCCCTCCTACTAAAAAATGAGAACAAAAATTCTCAAGAAAAAAATTTTAAAAAAAGTGTATTTTGTGTAAGTCTCTATATATATACCTATATATATGGTATATATTTACCTCCCTCCACCCCCTCCTACTAAAAAATGAGAACAACAATTTTCAAAAAAAAATTTAAAAAAATTGTATATTTTGTGTAAGTCTCTATATATATACCTATATATATGGTATATATTTACCTCCCTCCACCCCCTCCTACTAAAAAAAGAAAACAAAAATTCTGAGAAAAGAACAAAAAAGTGTATTTTGTGTAAGTCTCTATATTTACACCGATATATATGGTATATAATTACCTCCCTCCACCCCATCCTACTAAAAAATGAGAACAAAAATTTTAAAAAAAAAATTTTACAAAAATTGTATATTTTGTGTAAGTCTCTATATATACCTAAATATATGGTTTATATTTATCTCCCTCCAACCCCTCCTACTTAAAAATTTTACAAAAATTTTCAAAAAAAATTTAACAAAAATTGTATATTTTGTATAAGTCTCTATATATATACCTATATATATGGTATATATTTACCTCCCTCCACCCCCTCCTACTAAAAAATGAGAACAAAAATTCTCAATAAAATAATTTAAAAAAAAGATTGTATTTTCTGTAAGTCTCTATATATATACCTATATATATGGTATATATTTACCTCCCTCCACCCCCTCCTAATAAAAATGAGAACAAAAATTTTCAAAAAATAAATTTAAAGAAAAAGTGTATTTCTATATATATACCTATATATATGGTATATATTTACCTCCCTCCACCCCTCCTACTAAAAAATGAGAACAAAAATTCTCAATAAAATAATTTAAAGAAAAAGTGTATTTTGTGTTAGTCTCTATATATATACATATATATATTGTATATATTTACCTCCCTCCACCCCCTCCTAATAAAAAAAATAACGAAAATTCTAAAACAAAAAAAATGTGTATTTTGTGTAAGTCTCTATATATATACCTATTTATATGGTATATATTTAGCTTCCTCCACCACCTCCTACTAAAATAAGAGAACAAAAATGCTCACAAAAAGAAAAAGAAGAGTATTTTGTGTAAGTCTCTATATATTTACCTATATATATGGTATATATTTACCTCCCTCCACCCCCTCCTACTAGAAAAAGAAAACCAAAATTCTGAAAAAGAAGAAAAAAGTGTATTTTGTGTAAGTCTCTATATATATGCCTTTATATATGGTATATATTTACCTCCCTCTCCACCCCCTCCTAATAAAAATGAGAACAAAAATTTAAAAAAAAAATTTTAAAAAAATTGTATATTTTGTGTAAGTCTCTATATATATACCTATATATATGGTATATATTTACCTCCCTCCACCCCCTCCTACTAGAAAAAGAAAACCAAAATTCTGAAAAAGAAGAAAAAAGTGTATTTTGTGTTAGTCTCTATATATATACCTATATATATGGTATATATTTACCTCCCTCCACCCCGTCCTAATAAAAAATGAGAACAAAAATTTTAAATTGTATATTTTGAATAAGTCTCTATATATATACCTATATATATGGTATATATTTACCTTCCTCCACCACCTCCCACAAAAAAAATGGTATATATTTACCTCCCTCCATCCGAAGTATCCTTTAGAGCTGGTGAGGTGGTTCTGAGGGCGGCCTAGCTGAGGCCACCGGACGGGTCGCAGGTTGCGGATAGCGAACGGCCTCCTGTAGGGGGTCAGCTGCGAATATTCAAATAAGCAGTCCCGGACAGCCAGCGGGTACTGCGGACGTTACCACTGTACTGACGAGGCGTTTGTCTGACCGTTCTAAAATTATAGTCTAAAAAGTGGAAAAAAAAAAACCAGGCTCCGTTGTCGAGGTCCTTCGCGGAGGTGGCGAAGGACAAGATCCTCATTGGGGTCATCGACAAGAATTGTCAGGAAGGGCGCATCCCACGACACCAGTGGCGCTGGGTGCAGGTGGCTCTAGCGCCAATCTGCCTCACCATGCTGCGCGAAAACCCAGGCCCACCACCGGCATGCGAGGATGCTGGCTGGTTCCAAGGGACCATCAAGCTGATCGCTTGCGGGGACGAAAGGTCGGCGCAGCTCTACAAGGCTGCTGTTGAGAAACTTGGGGAGGTATACCGCGGCGCGAAACTTGCGGCAGTGGATGCAAAGGACATCCCCTCGAGACCCAGAGCAAGGGCTTGGCTACCGTGCGAACCCTCGGAGCCAAATGACATATTGGAGATGGTCAGGCTATGCAATCCGGACATGCCTGCGTCCAACTGGAGGGTTCTCAAGATAGAGAAGACAAACCGTGCCTCCATGCAGGTTGTCTTCCAGATAGACAATGAGAGCTCGGTACATCTGGAGAGAAAGGGCGGTAGCATCTGCTACTCGTTCGGGAAGGTTGGCGTGAAGGTGTACAAATCCGACGCCGGTGCGCAGGCGGACCTGGCCAGCTGCGTCGAGGCAGAGTCGGTGGACCCACCGAGCGAGGCCGAGGAGATGGAGGCCGAAGATGCTGCCCCTCAGGGCAGTATCGACGGCTACGTCTCCTCGGGCTCGGACTACGGTGGGTCCACCGACTCTGCCTGTAGCCGACTCTCACGGTAGCCAGCCTCGAACTGGGGGCTAAATCTTACAGGCTGGCCTCCTTCTACCTTCCTCACGACACCGAGGGAAGTATTCCATCGACTAATTTCCGTGACCTGGTCTCACAAAGTGCAGGCACGAGGACGAGCATTATCATGGGAGGAGATGCAAACGCGCATCACACACAATGGGGAAGTACAAACACCAACGAGAGGGGTGAGTTACTTTTTGACTTTCTTCTTAGTACTAACCTAAACTTATGTAATAGAGGTAACGACCCCACCTTTATCATCAAAAACAGAAGTGAGGTCTTGGATATTACCCTTATCTCAGACTGTATTTCACAGCGGGTGGCGTCCTGGAAAGTTCTACCAGAACACTCCTTCTCAGACCACCGCTACATTGAATTTAGCTTTGACGTATCTCGTCCACCACTTAAGAAAACCCAAAACCCTAGAAAAACCAACTGGGGTAAATACATGCGATTACTTAGGAAAAGCCTGGCTCAAACCCCGCCCCTTATTCCGAAAAATGCAGCAGAGGTAGACTCCTTGGTCGACACCCTAACAAAGGTTTGTAACGACGCCCTAGACAAATCTTGCCCAAAAATAACCCCCAAAGAATCCTTCAAGCCATCATGGTGGTCCTCAGATCTCGATACACTCAAAAAATAGTGCAGGAGAACTTTTAATCATGCAAAAAGTACGACTTGACACTACCTGGGCCCAGTACAAGAACGAGCTAAATAGTTACAAAAAAGCTTTAAGAAAAGCAAAGAGAGCCTCGTGGGCCAATTTTTGCAGTACTATTGAATCCACCTCTGACGCATCACGTTTAAGGAAGATTCTAGCCTCCTCCCCAACCCCCCCAGGGTTTCTACAAAGGGACGACGGATCGTGGACAGAATCCAGTTCGCAAACACTCGAACTTCTACTAAATACCCACTTTCCAGGGTGTTCTCAAGCACCGCGACCAGCGACACAAAGCTATCATAGCCGAACAAACATGACTAATGTAATAATAACCGATCGCAAAATTGGGTGGGCAATCAGCAGCTTCAAGCCCTTTAAATCACCGGGTCAAGACAACATTTACCCAGCTCAACTCCAACATAGCCTCAGCTACATCATAGCGTGGCTTCGTAGCATCTTCACAGGATGTCTTACGACAAACCATATTCCTCTAGCATGGAGGGAAACGAAAGTAGTCTTTATACCCAAGGCAGGACAACCTTCCCACGTCAAACCGAATGATTTCAGACCAATCAGTCTTTCCTCCTTTCTCTTAAAAACCCTCGAAAGGATTTTAGATGTACATCTTAGAAACTTCATTAACCCCTCCCTACTTTCGCGTACACAGCACGCATACACCAAGGGCATGTCTACCGAGACAGCTCTGCACTCTTTAGTCTCTCGCATCGAGAGATTGCTCAGTGTCAAAGAGTACAGCCTGGTGACCTTCTTAGACATAGAAGGAGCTTTTAACAACATTCTTCCAGTAGCTATCACCTCCGCACTGACGAGTCTGGGGGTTGAGGACCCCCTGGTAGAGCTCATAGGACTGCTGCTCACCAGCAGGACAGTGAGCTCATGCTTAGGAGAGTCCTCGATCAGCAGGTGCGTCAGTAGAGGCACTCCTCAGGGAGGTGTCCTATCTCCACTTCTATGGGTACTGGCGATAAACCAACTGCTATGTACGCTGGAGGAGAAGGGGCATGTGGCGGTAGCCTACGCGGATTATGTTGCAATCCTAACCCAAGGTAAATTTCCGCAAACCCTCTGCGACAGAATGCAATCAGCACTCAATACTTTAGTAAAATGGACCAAAACCTGTGGACTAGGCGTGAATCCGAGCAAGACAGAGCTCGTTCTTTTCACTAGGAAATATAAACCCCCGAGTTTAAACCTCCCTAGAATCAATAACACGATTCTTACCCAGAGCTTTCAGGCGAAGTACTTAGGTGTAGTACTGGATAGCAAACTACACTGGTAAGAAAATATAAAGCAGAGGGTATGCAAGGCAACCACTGCTCTTTTTGCTTGCAAGAAGGCCATTGGTACCAGATGGGGCTTCTCTCCACGCATAGTCCACTGGCTGTACTCAGCAGTCATCCGACCCATCCTACTTTATGGAGTGCTAGTGTGGTGGCCCGCACTTGATCTACCATCCAACCTCAAAACAATCCATAAAGTTCAAAGAAGTGCAGAGATCTGCATCAGCGGTGCCCTACGCACCACTCCAACCGAAGCCCTGAACATCATGCTTCATCTAATACCGCTGGATCTACTGTCCAAAGAATTAGCTAGAAACTCAGCCATTAGACTCAGGGAATCCAACAACTGGACGACAGGCACCACGGGGCATACCGTAGTTCTCAAGTCCATACCTCGGATTCCCACCTTTACAGACTATTGCACACCTAAACTGACTTTCGACAAGTTATACAGAGTGTGCATTCCTAGCCGTTTAGACTGGGAAAAGCCGGTTCAACATGTACCAGGCTCGATCAGAATCTTCACTGATGGGTCGAAGCTGGAAGAACGTGTGGGCGGCGGTGTATATTCCCCCGATTTAGGAATCAGAACCAGTTTCCGTCTTCCCGACCACTGTAGCGTGTATCAGGCAGAGGTGAGGGCCATCCAGGAAGCCACCCTCTGCCTGCGCACGCTCAACATCAGTGTAGGGAATATCTACATCTACTCAGACAGCCAAGCCGCCTTAAAGGCGCTTGACTCATGCACCAACAACGCAGTCTCACTCACTGAGTGTCGCCAATCTCTAAACGAGATAGCCCAACAGCTCAGTATCAACCTCGTATGGGTGCCTGGACACCGTAATATAGAAGGAAACGAATTGGCAGATGAACTGGCCAGGCAAGGCACCAACGATATACTCCTCGCTGAGAGGAGCAGCGTCGGCATGCCTCTGTCCACTTTCAGGCTGCATAGTAAGGAGTACACCAGGCGTCTAACCGCCGAACGCTGGAGTAATCTCACTACATGCACGGTCTCCAAACTCACTTGGCCTACCCTTGACACAAAACGCACATCTGCTTTGATCAAACATAGCAGATCCCACATCTCGACAATAATAGGGGCTCTCACAGGCCACTGCCTTATAGGGACTCACGCTAACAGACTGGGAGTACCACACCATGACTTTTGCAGAAGTTGTGGTATTGTAGAAGAAATAGAGAGCGTAGAACATCTGCTCTGTCACTGTCCTGCACTCAGCAGGAGAAGGTTCCAGCACTTGGGACACTACAGTTTTGATACCCTATCGGACGTATCCGAGGTTGGGATTTACAGTATCCTTAAATTCTTAAAATCATCAAATTGGTTTAAGGGGGAACAAAATGTTTAAAAGACATTATGTGGTATCACAAGGGGCCAATTCCTGGCCCAAGTGTGGAGTGGGTCTCTACTCCAGCCACCGCAACCTAACCTAACCTAACCTACCTCCCTCCACCCCCTCATACTAAAATATTTTACAAAAATTTTCAAAAAAATTTTTTACAAAAATTGTATATTTTGTGTAAGTCTCTATATATATACCTATATATATGGTATATATTTATCTCCCTCCACCCCCTCCTACTAAAAAATTTTACAAACATTTTCAAGAAAAAATTTTACAAAAATTGTATATTTTGTGTAAGTCTCTATATATATACCTATATATATGGTATATATTTACCTCCCTCCACCCTCTCCTACTAAAAAAATAACAAAAATTTAAAAAAAAAAAAAATGTGTATTTTGTGTAAGTCTCTATATATATACCTATATATATGGTATATATTTACCTCCCTCCACCCCCTCCTACTAAAAAATGAGAACAAAAATTTTCAAAAAAAAATTTTTAAAAATTGTATATTTTGTGTAACTCTCTATATATATACCTATATATATGGTATAAATTTATATCCCTCCACCCCCTCCTACTAAAAAAAGAAAACAAAAATTCTGAAAAAAGAACAAAAAAGTGTATTTTGTGTAAGTCTCTATATTTATACCGATATATATGGTATATAATTACCTCCCTCCACCCAATCCTACTAAAAAATGAGAACAAAAATTTTCAAAAAAAATTTTAAAAAAATTGTATATTTTGTGTAAGTCTCTATATATACCTAAATATATGGTATATATTTACCTTCCTCCACCACCTCCCACCAAAAAAAATTGTATATATTTACCTCCCTCCACCCCCTCCTACTTAAAAATGAGAACAAAAATTCTCAAGAAGAAAATTTAAAAATAGGTGTATTTTGTGTAAGTCTCTATATATATACCTATATCAAAGACTATTTAACAACAAGATATCCAACGCCCATACAATGAATGGACAACGAAATTTTAAGTGTGGCTTTTCAGGTGGCTTTTCGCTCAGCGCGCTCTTGCTCTCGTTTGCTTAGGTGGCTTTTCGCTCTGCAGTACTTAGCGCGCTCTCGCTCTCGATTTCTTACTCTGAGAGCGTAAAATTGAATGTGCTCTAGATCTTGCGCTATGTATGTGTGTGTGTTTGTAATGTTTGTTTGTTTTGGGTTACGCTGTCCACACATGTATAAATGCTTCATGTATATACATATGTTGTGTGTATATGATACATTTATGCATTCGATCTGGTGGCAGCATTCAAATACGCGACCTACCTCAATTTTTGGGATTTTGTATGAAATGTATCCAACAGGCTCAAAGATGTTTTCGACAATTATTAAAATGTGGCGCAAATATATGCGTGCCAAATAATATTCAACATACCTTCATATGAATATTAGATTTCTATTTCACTTACATATATAATGTCACATAATACATACCTCTAACTTAAACAGTTGTACGTTTTAAAATCTCAGAATAAGTATAATTATATATATTAATTAATTTTTGATTTTGGCGCTTTGGCGGTAATATACTTCGCAAGTGTTGGGTAGGGTCAGATAAGATTAGAGAAGGCCATTTGCAACACTGCAATTTGTCTGTTGAATAAAGCGCGAACCTCTGTGCTATTCTGCAATTAATTCGCGATTTTATTAAGCTTTCGGCTATTAAAACTCTTTGAGACTAAATAATTGGTTTATTGGCCAAGGTA
This sequence comes from Hirtodrosophila histrioides, assembly GCA_037075165.1. Lineage (NCBI taxonomy): Eukaryota > Metazoa > Arthropoda > Insecta > Diptera > Drosophilidae > Hirtodrosophila > Hirtodrosophila histrioides. The sequence goes on from JBAMCL010000551.1 coordinate 10,655, forward strand.
GTGTTACAAAAAAACATAAGTTTGTGAACAATCAGTGAAACAAAGTGCTTTAATTAAAAGTGTCGAGCGTTCTTTATTTTGGCGGTTATTTCGGCCGCCCGTCTGTCGCCACTTCGCTACAAGTGCAGCGGGGCTGTTTGGTTGTTGCTGCTCTACAGAATAATTCGAAGTAAATATTATAAATACATACATTTAAGACTTTTTGAAGACATAATTAAATTTTTTGCGTATACTTAATTAACTTACTTTTAAAAACTAACTTTATCTATAGACATATTTATATATACATATATTATTGGTTTCTTTTTTGCTATGAGTGGAAAAATGAGGCGTAAAGTAAGTAGCAATAAGTGCAGCCTTCTTCAGTGCCAAAAATCCAGGCGAGATGTTCCTAATTTAAAGTTGTTTAAGTTTGCCGAAAGAGACCCTTTGATTTTAATGCAATGGGTTCAAAAATGTAATTTTAGCGAAGATTTTGTGGCTATCTCCTCTTCCCTGTTTTTATGCGAAGACCATTTTTCCCCAGATAATATTGGAAAGAGATATCTGAAGACGGAAACAATACCAGATAGGAACTTGACCGCTGGTGGGAACAATGTAAATGATTTCGATTTCAATCTTTTAAAATCACCACTTCGAAAAAGGAAGCGCTCTCATTCCCCGGCTGAGCTATGTCGCCAATGTCATAAGAACATGGAAAGTCTTAAATACTACCAAAAGCATTATTATACGTATAAAAAATTTGCTGAAGCACGAAAAAAACGAATAATAGTGCTGCAAAGAGAAAATATTAATTTAAAAAAGACGCTTCTGCGATTAAAGCTAAAAATAAAAATAATGATATGGTCACTGCAATTCACAATTTGAATCTATCTGGAAATGAGAAAATTTTAGTAAAAATGCTACTCAAAGATAAAAAGGGAACAAATACAAGATGGAGCAATAATGAAAAATTGTTCGCACAGGGCATTTTTTACAGATCAACATCAACATATAAATTTTTACGAGACTCACTGCAACTAAATCTTCCCAGTTCATCATCTTTACATAATTGGAATAGCATAAAAAAATTACAGCCTGGAGACAATGAATGTCTGTACGCAGCACTTAAAAATACTTTAAAAGAACTGAGCGAACAAGATAAGGAATGCATTATTACTTGCGATGAAGTTGCAATAAAAAGAAATTTAACATATAATACTGTTGTTGATGTTATTGATGGAGTAGAGCATTTGCTTAAACATTCAGATAAAATGGGAAGTCACATTGGCGTTTTTGCATTACGGGGCATTTTCAAAAACTGGAAATTTATTTTAAACTATTTTGTGCCCGAAACAAACATTAAAGGGGAATGTTTAAAAAGTTTAATTTTAAAGAATATTAATATTTGTGAAAGGATCGATGTCTCTTTAAGAGGTGTAGTATATGACCAAGGGGGAAACAATCGAAAATGTACCAAATTGCTTGAGGTAACTAAAGAGAAGCCCTATTTTTATTTTAATAATAAGAAATATTATATGTTTTATGACATTCCGCATCTATTCAAATCTATTAGGAATAATCTCTTAAAATCTAAATTTGAAACCTCTGATGGATTAGTTGATTTTGATGTTATTAAAGAGGTATATGAGTTAGAACAGGGATCAGTCACGAGAATGACTAAGCTAACAAAAAGTCACGTGCAACCTACTAGATTTGAATTAATGCGGGTCTGTTTGGCCACCCAAACTTTTAGCCATACCGTCGCAGCGGCTATTAAGACTTGTAGTCAAAACAAGCAATTGCATAGGAACAGTCCTGAAGTGGCAGCCTCAACTGCTGCCTTTGTACAAAAAATTAATGATGATTTTGATTGCTTGAATAGCAGGGTATTATATGATAACAACAAAATGAAATGTGCACTTAAAATAGACAATATTGTTTGGACAAAACTGAAAGAGATGCAAGTCTATTTAAGTAATATTAAGACGCAAGGGAATACATATTGTATCGATGGCCTACTTCAAACTACAGAGGCTATGTTTGGACTCGTTCAAGATCTTTTTAAAGAATATAAGGATCAATTTTTCTTTTTAACAAGCCGCTTAAATCAAGATCCGCTGGAAAATATCTTTGCGTGCGTACGCGCAAAAGGTGGTAACTCGAGAAACCCATCAGTATATGAATTTAATATAATAATCGCAAAGCTCATGTCATTGCACATTTTTAATTTCAGCAATAAATCAAATTGCGAAGGCGACGATGACGTTATGTTGCCTGTAGAGTTTGATTCATTAATATATCAACCCTACGAAAATATGGAAACACAAGAGAAAGAGGAAGAAGAAATTTCAGTGTCATTAGCAGAAATTGTGAAAGGTAATGAAACCTATTTTGACCAAAAACTGGATAATTTCGTGTGCAATGAAATCTCTATTGAGTTGACTTCCAGTAGATATTTTGCTGGCTATATAGCAAAGGGGTCAACATGTGAAATATGTAGAATTTGTCTATTAAAAGAAAATGAAGTTTTAACGGCTCCCTCTGAACTTTTTATACACGAAAAAAATTATTCCAAGCAAACGGACTTTGGCAAATTAAAGGCACCATCAGATTTATTTTTTAATGTGAGCAAAATTCATAAAAGCTTTTGAAAATGTATTTAGAAATAACAAAAAGCAAGTTAACATAAAAAGATTTATAATGGATCAATGCATTAAGTGCACTTATGAAAGTGATTATTCATCATGGTTTGATAAAAATAATGAATGTTACCCCCATAAAATAGAGCTGCTAGATAAGCTTATTAAAGTTTTGATTTTTAAACATTGTAAATGGATCGTGACAGCTGATAAACAAAAGAGGAACGCCAAGCTAAACATTCTTACACATAAGTAAGTGTACATTTTCAACGCCCATATCAAGTCATAGCAAGCAAGAAATAATTAAACTTTTTAGCTATGTATGTATCTTTTTTATATATTATATTTTTGTTATTATTATTCTGAAAATTAATACTTATTTTGAGATTTTAAAATGTAAAATGCTAATAAATTTAAACATGGAAGTAGTTTAATCACAAAAATTAAAGCATTTCAAGTCGACTCGAAGGTCATAATAACTTATGACCCCATTACAATTGTAATGGCCTCCTCGTGGTGTTCCCTGGGTACCGAAAAATATACATATACATATATGTAAAATACACTGTATATGTATAAAAAACGGAAGCTAGTTCGAGCGGCGAATTTGATTTAAAAATAAATAAAATTTAAATATTATATGTAAGTCTGTTTTATTTCATATAAACACCCAAAACGAAATAATTACATAGGCAGATAACATGCAAACAAGAATGTGTGCGCTTGTATGCGTGCGAGTCCGCGACGCGCGTCGTCTATGAGTGGATATCGACGAATAAGACACCCTTCCAACACATTAAATATTTTGCAATAATAAAATATTTGCATACACAGCTTAATATTTTTATGGTCATACAGGCCAAACTAATACAAACATACATTAGGCATTTCACATTAATTTACCATCTTTTATATATTACAAACATATTGTATGGTAACAACATACATGAAATTTTGTAATATATCAATTTGAGGAAGAGTAAGCTTGCACTCAAACTGAAATGGAATTGTGAAACTCGCTGGCTGCTTCAAGATGCCACCGAATCGTAGAGTGAGACAGCAATAGCGAAAGAGATCGAGTGCGAGATAAGCGCGCACCTTGCATTGAAATTTGGGTTTTGAATTGTGTGGAGATATTTATCAATAAGATATTTTACTGATAAAGGATAATTTTACTTAGACATTTAAGATAATTATGTATATATACATATACATATGTAGATAAAATTGACGATGAGAAATATAACTAAATATTATTGGGTATGCCTAAAATTGCCGCTACTTTTAATTGTATTTTTGTTATTTTGCTAATTTTTTGATCGAAGAAGTCTTCTGCCACGAAACCAATTGCAGAAATATAAACACTCATGTGTGCATTGATACAAACAATAACAAACAGACAGCAATGAGTATTTGTATGTATGTAAGAAAAACAAATGTATGTATGCATGCATGAATCAGAATTGCTCTCTTTTAAAGTTGTGAGGCTGAGAGCGCATTCTATTTTTAGCATTTTACGCTCTCAAAGTAGTGCGGCCGATCGCACGACCATTTCGAGCCCAGAGAGCGGTTTCACGAAAAACAAGCGTTGCCTTGTGCCTTTGTTTTCTTCCTCGTTGGATATCTTGTTAAATAAATTGTCTTTGCCCACCCCCTCCTACTAAGAAAAAAAATACAAAAATTCTGAAAAAAGAACAGAAAAGTGTATTTTGTGTAAGTCTCTATATTTATACCGATATATATGGTATATACTTACCTCCCTCCACACCATCCTACTAAAAAATGACAACAAAAATTTTCAAAAAAAAATTTAAAATAAATTGTATATTTTGTGTAAGTCTCTATATATATAGCTATATATATGGTATATATTTACCTCCCTCCACCCCCTCCTACTAAAAAATGAGAACAAAAATTTTCAAAAAAAAATTTAAAATAAATTGTATATTTTCAATAAGTCTCTATATATATACCTATATATATGGTATATATTTATCTCCCTCCACCCCCTCCTACTAAAAAGTTTTACAAACATTTTCAAAAAATTTTTTTACAAAAATTGTATATTTTGTGTAAGTCTCTATATATATAGCTATATATATGGTATATATTTACCTCCCTCCACCCCCTCCTACTAAAAAATGAGAACAAAAATTCTCAATAAAATAATTTTACAAAAAAAGTGTATTTTGTGTTAGTCTCTATATATATACCTATATATGTGGTATATATTTATCTCCCTCCACCCCCTCCTACTTAAAAATTTTACAAAAATTTTCAAAAAAATTTTACAAAAATTGTATATTTTGTGTAAGTCTCTATATATATAGCTATATATATGGTATATATTTACCTCCCTCCACCCCCTCCTACTAAAAAATGAGAACAAAAATTCTCAATAAAATAATTTTACAAAAAAAGTGTATTTTGTGATAGTCTCTATATATATACCTTTATATATGGTATATATTTACCTCCCTCCACCCCCTCCTACTAAAAAATGAGATCAAAAATTCTCAAGAAAAAAATTTTAAAAAAAAGTGTATTTTGTGTTAGTCTCTATATATATACCTATATATATGGTATATATTTACCTCCCTCCACCCCCTCCTAATAAAAAATGAGAACAAAAATTTTCAAAAAAAAATTTAAAATAAATTGTATATTTTCAATAAGTCTCTATATATATACCTATATATATGGTATATATTTACCTTCCTCCACCACCTCCCACAAAAAAAATGGTATATATTTACCTCCCTCCACCCCCTCCAACTACAAAATTTTACAAAAATTTTCAAAAAAAATTTTACAAAAATTGTATATTTTGTGTAAGTCTCTATATATATACCTATATATATGGTATATATTTATCTCCCTCCACCACCTCCTACTAAAAAATTTTACAAAAATTTAAAAATAAAAATTTTACAAAAATTGTATATTTTGTGTAAGTCTCTATATATATACCTATATATATGGTATATATTTACCTCCCTCCACCCCTCCTACTAAAAAATGAGAACAAAAATTCTCAATAAAATAATTTTAAAAAAAAGTGTATTTTGTGTTAGTCTCTATATATATACCTATATATATGGTATATATTTACCTCCCACCACCCCCTCCTAAAAAAAGTGAGAACAAAAATTTTCAAAAAAAAATTTTACAAAAATTGTATATTTTGTGTAAGTCTCTATATATATACCTATATATGTGGTATATATTTATCTCCCTCCACCCCCTCCTACTAAAAAATTTTACAAAAATTTTCAAAAAAAATTTTACAAAAATTGTATATTTTGTGTAAGTCTCTATATATATACCTATATATATGGTATATATTTACCTCCCTCCACCCCTCCTACTAAAAAATGAGAACAAAAATTCTCAATAAAATAATTTTAAAAAAAAGTGTATTTTGTGTTAGTCTCTGTATATATACCTATATATATGGTATATATTTACCTCCCTCCACCCCCTCCTAATAAAAAATGAGAACAAAAATTTTCAAAAAAAAATTTTAAAAAAATTGTATATTTTGAATAAGTCTCTATATATATACCTATATATATGGTATATATTTACCTTCCTCCACCACCTCCCACAAAAAAAATGGTATATATTTACCTCCCTCCACCCCCTCCTACTAAAAAATTTTACAAAAATTTAAAAAAAAAATTTTTACAAAAATTGTATATTTTGTGTAAGTCTCTATATATATACCTATATATATGGTATATATTTATCTCCCTCCACCCCCTCCTACTAAAAAATTTTAACAAAAATTTTCAAAAAAAAATTTTACAAAAATTGTATATTTTGTGTAAGTCTCTATATATATACCTATATATGTGGTATATATTTACCTCCCTCCACCCCTTCCTACTAAAAAATGAGAACAAAAATTCTCAATAAAATAATTTAAAAAACAAGTGTATTTTGTGTTAGTCTCTATATATACCTATATATAAGGTATATATTTATCCCCTCCACCCCCTCCTAATAAAAATGAGAACAAAAATTTTCAAAAAAAAGAAGTGTATTAAAAAAAGTTTATATTTTGATATATAGTCTCTATATATACCTCATATATATATATGGTATATATTTACCTCCCTCCACCCCCTCCTACTAAAAAATGAAAACAAAATTTCTCGAGAAAAAAATTTAAAAAAAAGTGTATTTTGTGTAAGTCTCTATATATATACCTATATATATGGTATATATTTACCTCCCTCCACCCCCTCCTAATAAAAATTAGAACAAAAATTTTCAAAAAAAAAATTTAAAAAGATTCTATATTTTGTGTAAGTCTCTATATATACCTATATATATGGTATATATTTACCTCCCTCCACCCCCTCCTACTAAGAAAAGAAAACAAAAATTCTGAAAAAGAACAAAAATGTGTATTTTGCGTAAGTCTCTATATTTTTACCGATATATATGGTATATACTTACCTCCCTCCACACCATCCTAATAAAAAATGACAACAAAAATTTTCAAAATAAAATTTACAAAAATTGTATTTTTTGTGTAAGTCTCTTTATATATACCTATACATGTGGTATATATTTATCTCCCTCCACCCCCTCCTACTAAAAAATTTTACAAAAATTTTCAAACAAAATGTTTACAAAAATTTTATATTTTGTGTAAGTCTCTATATATATACCTATATATATGGTATATATTTACCTCCCTCCACCCCTCCTACTAAAAAATGAGAACAAAAATTTTCAAAAAAAATTTTAAAAAAATTGTATATTTTGTGTAAGTCTCTATATATATACCTATATATATGGTATATATTTACCTCCCTCCACCCCCTCCTACTAAAAAATGAGAACAAAAATTTTCAAAAAAAAATTTTAAAAAAATTGTATATTTTGTGTAAGTCTCTATATATATACCTATATATATGGTATATATTTACCTCCCTCCACCCCCTCCTAATAAAAAATTAGAACAAAAATTCTCAAATAAAAAAATTTAAAAAAAATTGTATATTTTGTGTAAGTCTCTATATATATACCTATATATATGGTATATATTTACCTCCCTCCACCCCCTCCTACTAAAAAAAGTAGAACAAAAATTTTCAAAAAAAAATTTTACAAAAATTGTATATTTTGTGTAAGTCTCTATATATATACCTATATATATGGTATATATTTATCTCCCTCCACCCCCTCCTACTAAAAAATGTTTACAAAAATTTTCAAAAAAAAATTTTACAAAAATTGTATATTTTGTGTAAGTCTCTATATATATACCTATATATATGGTATATATTTACCTCCCTCCACCCCCTCCTACTAAAAAATGAGAACAAAAATTCTCAATAAAATAATTTTAAAAAAAAGTGTATTTTGTGTTAGTCTCTATATATATACCTATATATATGGTATATATTTACCTCCCTCCACCCCCTCCTAATAAAAAATGAGAACAAAAATTTTCAAAAAAAAATTTTAAAATAAATTGTATATTTTGAATAAGTCTCTATATATATACCTATATATATGGTATATATTTACCTTCCTCCACCACCTCCCACAAAAAAAATGGTATATATTTACCTCCCTCCACCCCCTCCTACTAAAAAATTTTACAAAAATTTAAAAAAAAAAATTTTACAAAAATTGTATATTTTGTGTAAGTCTCTATATAAATACCTATATATATGGTATATATTTATCTCCCTCCACCCCCTCCTACTAAAAAATTTTACAAAAATTTTCAAAAAAAAATTTTACAAAAATTGTATTTTTTGTGTAAGTCTCTATATATATACCTATATATGTGGTATATATTTACCTCCCTCCACCCCTTCCTACTAAAAAATGAGAACAAAAATTCTCAATAAAATAATTTAAAAAACAAGTGTATTTTGTGTTAGTCTCTATATATACCTATATATAAGGTATATATTTATCCCCTCCACCCCCTCCTAATAAAAATGAGAACAAAAATTTTCAAAAAAAAATTTTAAAAAAAATTTATATTTTGAATAAGTCTCTATGTATACCTATATATATATATGGTATATATTTACCTCCCTCCACCCCCTCCTACTAAAAAAGAAAACAAAAATTCTGAAAAAAGAACAAGAAAGTGTATTTTGTGTAAGTCTCTATATTTATACCGATATATATGGTACATAATTACCTCCCTCCACCCCATCCTACTAAAAAATGAGAACAAAAATTTTTCAAAAAAAATTTACAAAAATTGTATATTTTGTGTAAGTCTCTATATATATACCTATATATATGGTATATATTTACCTTCCTCCACCCCCTCCCACAAAAAAATAATAACAAAAATTCTCAAAAAAAAATTTTAAAAAAAGTGTATTTTGTGTAAGTCTCTATATATATACCTATATATATGGTATATATTTACCTCCCTCCACCCCCTCCTACTAAAAAAAGAGAACAAAAATTCTCAAAAAAAAATTTAAAGAAATTGTGTATTTTGTGTAAGTTTCTATATATATACCTATATATATGGTATATATTTACCTTCCTCCACCACCTCCCACAAAAAAAAAATGGTATATATTTACCTCCCTCCACCCCCTCCTACTAAAAAATGAATACAAAAATTTTCGAAAAAAAATTTTACAAAAATTGTATATTTTGTGTAAGTCTCTATATATATACCTATATATATGGTATATATTTATCTCCCTCCACCCCCTCCTACTAAAAAATTTGTACAAAAATTTTCAAAAAAAAATTTTACAAAAATTGTATATTTTGTGTAAGTCTCTATATATAATATACCTATATATATGGTATATATTTACCTCCCTCCACCCCCTCCTACTAAAAAATGAGAACAAAAATTCTCAATAAAATAATTTTAAAAAAAGTGTATTTTGTGTTAGTCTCTATATATATACCTATATATATGGTATATATTTACCTCCCTCCACCCCCTCCTAATAAAAAATGAGAACAAAAATTTTCAAAAAAAATTTTACAAAAATTGTATATTTTGTGTAAGTCTCTATATATATACCTATATATGTGGTATATATTTATCTCCCTCCACCCCCTCCTACTAAAAAATTTTACAAAAATTTTCAAAAAAAATTTTACAAAAATTGTATATTTTGTGTAAGTCTCTATATATATACCTATATATATGGTATATATTTACCTCCCTCCACCCCTCCTACTAAAAAATGAGAACAAAAATTCTCAATAAAATAATTTAAAAAAAAAGTGTATTTTGTGTTAGTCTCTGTATATATACCTATATATATGGTATATATTTACCTCCCTCCACCCCCTCCTAATAAAAAATGAGAACAAAAATTTTCAAAAAAAAATTTTAAAAAAATTGTATATTTTGAATAAGTCTCTATATATATACCTATATATATGGTATATATTTACCTTCCTCCACCACCTCCCACAAAAAAAATGGTATATATTTACCTCCCTCCACCCCCTCCTACTAAAAAATTTTACAAAAATTTAAAAAAAAAAATTTTTACAAAAATTGTATATTTTGTGTAAGTCTCTATATATATACCTATATATATGGTATATATTTATCTCCCTCCACCCCCTCCTACTAAAAAATTTTACAAAAATTTTCAAAAAAAAATTTTACAAAAATTGTATTTTTTGTGTAAGTCTCTATATATATACCTATATATGTGGTATATATTTACCTCCCTCCACCCCTTCCTACTAAAAAATGAGAACAAAAATTCTCAATAAAATAATTTAAAAAACAAGTGTATTTTGTGTTAGTCTCTATATATACCTATATATAAGGTATATATTTATCCCCTCCACCCCCTCCTAATAAAAATGAGAACAAAAATTTTCAAAAAAAAATTTTAAAAAAAATTTATATTTTGAATAAGTCTCTATGTATACCTATATATATATATGGTATATATTTACCTCCCTCCACCCCCTCCTACTAAAAAAGAAAACAAAAATTCTGAAAAAAGAACAAAAAAGTGTATTTTGTGTAAGTCTCTATATTTATACCGATATATATGGTACATAATTACCTCCCTCCACCCCATCCTACTAAAAAATGAGAACAAAAATTTTCAAAAAAAAATTTTACAAAAATTGTATATTTTGTGTAAGTCTCTATATATACCTATATATATGGTATATATTTACCTTCCTCCACCACCTCCCACAAAAAAAAAATAACGAAAATTCTAAAAAAAAAAAATGTGTATTTTGTGTAAGTCTCTATATATATACCTATATATCTGGTATATATTTAGCTTCCTCCACCACCTCCTACTAAAATAAGAGAACAAAAATGCTCACAAAAAAAAAGAAGTGTATTTTGTGTAAGTTTCTATATATATGGTATATATTTAGCTTCCTCCACCACCTCCCACAAAAAAAAAATGGTATATATTTACCTCCCTCCACCCCCTCCTACTAAAAAATGAAAACAAAAATTCTCGAGAAAAAAATTTAAAAAAAAGTGTATTTTGTGTAAGTCTCTATATATATACCTATATATATGGTATATATTTACCTCCCTCCACCCCCTCCTACTAAAAAATGAGAACAAAAATTTTCAAAAAAAAATTTTAAAAAAATTGTATATTTTGTGTAAGTCTATATATATATACCTATATACATATATGGTATATATTTACCTCCCTCCACCCCCTCCTAATAAAAATTAAAACAAAAATTTTCAAAAAAAAAATTTAAAAAGATTCTATATTTTGTGTAAGTCTCTATATATATACCTATATATATGGTATATATTTACCTCCCTCCACCCCCTCCTACTAAAAAATGAGAACAAAAATTCTCAATAAAATAATTTAAAAAACAAGTGTATTTTGTGTTAGTCTCTATATTATACCTATATATATGGTATATATTTACCTCCCTCCACCCCCTCCTAATAAAAAATGAGAACAAAAATTTTCAAAAAAAAATTTTAAAAAAATTGTATATTTTGTGTAAGTCTCTATATATACCTACCTATATATATGGTATATATTTACCTCCCTCCACCCCCTCCTACTAAAAAAGAAAACAAAAATTCTCAAAAAAGATACAGAAAAGTGTATTTTGTGTAAGTCTCTATATTTATACCTATATATATGGTATATATTTACCTCCCTCCACCCCCTCCTACTAAAAAATGAGAACAAAAATTTTCAAAAAAAAATTTTACAAAAATTGTATATTTTGTGTAAGTCTCTATATATATACCTATATATATGGTATATATTTACCTTCCTCCACCACCTCCTACAAAAAAATGATAACAAAAATTTCAAAAAAAAATTTTACAAAAATGTGTATTTTGTGTAAGTCTCTATATATATACCTATATATATGGTATATATTTATCTCCCTCCACCCCCTCCTACTAAAATAAGAGAACAAAAATTTTCAAAAAAAAATTTAAAAAGTATATTTTGTGTAAGTCTCTATATATATACCTATATATATGGTATATATTTAGCTTCCTCCACCACCTTCCACAAAAAAAATGGTATATATTTACCTCCCTCCACCCCCTCCTACTAAAAAATGAAAACAAAAATTCTCGAAAAAAAATTTTAAAAAAAAGTGTATTTTGTGTAAGTCTCTATATATATACCTATATATATGGTATATATTTACCTCCCTCCACCCCCTCCTACTAAAAAATGAGAACAAAAATTTTCAAAAAAAAATTTTAAAAAAATTGTATATTTTGTGTAAGTCTCTATATATATACCTATATACATATATGGTATATATTTACCTCCCTCCACCCCCTCCTAATAAAAAATTAAAACAAAAATTTTCAAAAAAAAAATTTAAAAAGATTGTATATTTTGTGTAAGTCTCTATATATATACCTATATATATGGTATATATTTACCTCCCTCCACCCCCTCCTACTAAAAAATGTTTACAAAAATTTTCAATAAAATAATTTTACAAAAATTGTATATTTTGTGTAAGTCTCTATATATATACCTATATATATGGTATATATTTACCTCCCACCACCCCCTCCTAAAAAAAGTGAGAACAAAAATTTTAAAAAAAAATTTTACAAAAATTGTATATTTTGTGTAAGTCTCTATATATATACCTATATATGTGGTATATATTTATCTCCCTCCACCCCCTCCTACTAAAAAATTTTACAAAAATTTTCAAAAAAAATTTTACAAAAATTGTATATTTTGTGTAAGTCTCTATATATATACCTATATATATGGTATATATTTACCTCCCTCCACCCTTCCTACTAAAAAATGAGAACAAAAATTCTCAATAAAATAATTTAAAAAAAAAGTGTATTTTGTGTTAGTCTCTATATATATACCTATATATATGGTATATATTTACCTCCCACCACCCCCTCCTAAAAAAAGTGAGAACAAAAATTTTCAAAAAAAAATTTTACAAAAATTGTATATTTTGTGTAAGTCTCTATATATATACCTATATATGTGGTATATATTTATCTCCCTCCACCCCCTCCTACTAAAAAATTTTACAAAAATTTTCAAAAAAAATTTTACAAAAATTGTATATTTTGTGTAAGTCTCTATATATATACCTATATATATGGTATATATTTACCTCCCTCCACCCCTCCTACTAAAAAATGAGAACAAAAATTCTCAATAAAATAATTTAAAAAAAAAGTGTATTTTGTGTTAGTCTCTGTATATATACCTATATATATGGTATATATTTACCTCCCTCCACCCCCACCTAATAAAAAATGAGAACAAAAATTTTCAAAAAAAAATTTTAAAAAAATTGTATATTTTGAATAAGTCTCTATATATATACCTATATATATGGTATATATTTACCTTCCTCCACCACCTCCCACAAAAAAAATGGTATATATTTACCTCCCTCCACCCCCTCCTACTAAAAAATTTTACAAAAATTTAAAAAAAAAAATTTTTACAAAAATTGTATATTTTGTGTAAGTCTCTATATATATACCTATATATATGGTATATATTTACCTCCCTCCACCCCCCTCCTACTAAAAAAAGAAAACAAAAATTCTGAAAAAAGAACAAAAAAGTGTATTTTGTGTAAGTCTCTATATTTATACCAATATATATGGTATATAATTACCTCCCTCCACCCCATCCTACTAAAAAATGAGAATAAAAATTTCAAAAAAAAATTTGTACAAAAATTGTATATTTTGTGTAAGTCTCTATATATACCTATATATATGCTATATATTTACCTTCCTCCACCACCTCCCACAAAAAAATGAGAACAAAAATTCTCAAGAAAAAAATTTAAAAAAAAAAGTGTATTTTGTGTAAGTCTCTATATATATACCTATATATATGGTATAAATTTACCTCCCTCCACCCCCTCCTACTAAGAAAAGAAAACAAAAATTCTGAAAAAAGAACAAAAAAGTGTATTTTGTGTAAGTCTCTATATTTATACCGATATATATGGTATATACTTACCTCCCTCCACCCCATCCTACTAAAAAATGACAACAAAAATTTTCAAAAATAATTTACAAAAATTGTATTTTTTGTGTAAGTCTCTATATATATACCTATATATGTGGTATATATTTATCTCCCTCCACCCCCTCCTAATAAAAATGAGAGCAAGAATTTCAAAAAAAAAATTTTACAAAAATTGTATATTTTGTGTAAGTCTCTATATATACCTATATATATGGTATATATTTACCTTCCTCCACCACCTCCCACAAAAAATGAGAACAAAAATTCTCAAGAAAACAATTTAAAAAAATAAAGTGTGTTTTGTGTAAGTCTCTATATATATACCTATATATATGGTATATATTTACCTCCCTCCACCCCCTCCTACTAAGAAAAGAAAACAAAAATTCTGAAAAAAGAACAAAAAAGTGTATTTTGTGTAAGTCTCTATATATATACCGATATATATGGTATATACTTACCTCCCTCCACCCCATCCTACTAAAAAATGACAACAAAAATTTTCAAAAAATAATTTACTAAAATTGTATTTTTTGTGTAAGTCTCTATATATATACCTATATATGTGGTATATATTTATCTTCCTCCACCCCCTCCTACTAAAAAATGAGAACAAAAATTCTCAAGAAAAAAATTTAAATAAAAAGTGTATTTTGTGTTAGTCTCTATATATATACCTATATATATGGTATATATTTACCTCCCTCCACCCCCTCCTACTAAAAAGAGAATACAAAAATTCTGAAAAAAGAACAGAAAAGTGTATTTTGTGTAAGTCTCTATATTTATACCGATATATATGGTATATTCTTACCTCCCTCCACACCATCCTACTAAAAAATGACAACAAAAATTTTCAAAATAAAATTTACAAAAATTGTATTTTTTGTGTAAGTCTCTTTATATATACCTATATATGTGGTATATATTTATCTCCCTCTACCCCCTCCTACTAAAAAATTTTACAAAAATTTTCAAAAAAAATTTTTACAAAAGTTGTATATTTTGTGTAAGTCTCTATATATATAGCTATATATATGGTATATATTTACCTCCCTCCACCCCCTTCTACTAAAAAATGAGAACAAAAATTCTCAATAAAATAATTTTAAAAAAAAAGTGTATTTTGTGTTAGTCTCTATATATATACCTATATATGTGGTATATATTTATCTCCCTCAACCCCCTCCTACTAAAAAATTTTACAAAAATTTTCAAACAAATTTTTTACAAAAATTGTATATTTTGTGTAAGTCTCTATATATATACCTATATATATGGTATATATTTACCTCCCTCCACCCCTCCTACTAAAAAATGGGAACAAAAATTCTCAATAAAATAATTTTAAAAAAAAGTGTATTTTGTGTTAGTCTCTATATATATACCTATATATATGGTATATATTTACCTCCCTCCACCCCCTCCTACGAAAAAATGAGATCAAAAATTCTCAAGAAAAAAATTTAAAAAAAAAGTGTATTTTGTGTTAGTCTCTATATATATACCTATATATGTGGTATATATTTATCTCCCTCCACCACCTCCTAATAAAAAATGATTACAAAAATTTAAAAAAAAAAATTTTACAAAAATTTTATATTTTGTGTAAGTCTCTATATATATACCTATATATATGGTATATATTTACCTTCCTCCACCACCTCCCACAAAAAATAATGGTATATATTTACCTCCCTCCACCCCCTCCTACAAAAAATTTTACAAAAATTTTCAAAAAAAATTTTTACAAAAATTGTATATTTTGTGTAAGTCTCTATATATATACCTATATATATGGTATATATATATCTCCCTCCACCACCTCCTACTAAAAAATTTTACAAAAATTTAAAAAAAAAAATTTTACAAAAATTTTATATTTTGTGTAAGTCTCTATATATATACCTATATATATGGTATATATTTACCTCCCTCCACCCCTCCTACTAAAAAATGGGAACAAAAATTCTCAATAAAATAATTTTAAAAAAAAGTGTATTTTGTGTTAGTCTCTATATATATACCTATATATATGGTATATATTTACCTCCCTCCACCCCCTCCTAAAAAAGTGAGAACAAAAATTTTCAAAAAAAAATGTACAAAAATTGTATATTTTGTGTAAGTCTCTATATATATACCTATATATGTGGTATATATTTATCTCCCTCCACCCCCTCCTACTAAAAAATTTTACAAAAATTTAAAAAAAAAATTTTACAAAAATTGTATATTTTGTGTAAGTCTCTATATATATACCTATATATATGGTATATATTTACCTCCCTCCACCCCTCCTACTAAAAAATGAGAACAAAAATTTAAAAAAAAAAATTTTACAAAAATTGTATATTTTGTGTAAGTCTCTATATATATACCTACATATATGGTATATATTTATCTCCCTCCACCACCTCCCACAAAAAAAAATGGTATATATTTACCTCCCTCCCCCCTCCTACTAAAAAATGATAACAAAAATACTCAAGAAAACAATTTTACAAAAATTGTATATTTTGTGTAAGTCTCTATATATATACCTATATATATGGTATATATTTACCTCCCTCCACCACCTCCTACAAAAAATAATGGTATATATTTACCTTCCTCCACCCCCTCCTACAAAAATTTTACAAAAAAAAAAATTTTTACAAAAATTGTATATTTTGTGTAAGTCTCTATATATATACCTATATATATGGTATATATTTATCTCCCTCCACCACCTCCTACTAAAAAATGATTACAAAAATTTCAAAAAAAAATTTTAAAAAAAATTGTATATTTTGTGTAAGTCTCTATATATATACCTATATATATGGTATATATTTACCTTCCTCCACCACCTCCCACAAAAAATAATGGTATATATTTACCTCCCTCCACCCCCTCCTACAAAAAATTTTACAAAAATTTTCAAAAAAATTTTTTACAAAAATTGTATATTTTGTGTAAGTCTCTATATATATACCTATATATATGGTATATATTTACCTTCCTCCACCACCTCCCACAAAAAATAATGGTATATATTTATCTCCCTCAACCCCCTCCTACTAAAAAATTTTACAAAAATTTTCAAACAAATTTTTTACAAAAATTGTATATTTTGTGTAAGTCTCTATATATATACCTATATATATGGTATATATTTACCTCCCTCCACCCCCTCCTACTAAAAAATGAGAACAAAAATTCTCAATAAAATAATTTTAAAAAAAAGTGTATTTTGTGTTAGTCTCTATATATATACCTATATATATGGTATATATTTACCTCCCTCCACCCCCTCCTACTAAAAAATGAGAACAAAAATTCTCAATAAAATAATTTAAAAAAAAGTGTATTTTGTGTTAGTCTCTATATATATACCTATATATATGGTATATATTTACCTCCCTCCACCCCCTCCTAATAAAAAATGAGAACAAAAATTTAAAAAAAAAAATTTTAAAAAAATTTTATATTTTGTGTAAGTCTCTATATATATACCTATATATATGGTATATATTTACCTTCCTCCACCACCTCCCACAAAAAATAATGGTATATATTTATCTCCCTCCACCCCCTCCTACTAAAAAATTTTACAAAAATTTTCAAACAAAATTTTTACAAAAATTGTATATTTTGTGTAAGTCTCTATATATATACCTATATATATGGTATATATTTACCTCCCTCCACCACCTCCTACTAAAAAATGATTACAAAAATTTTAAAAAAAAATTTTACAAAAATTGTATATTTTGTGTAAGTCTCTATATATATACCTATATAATATATGGTATATATTTACCTCCCTCCACCCCCTCCTACTAAAAAATGAGAACAAAAATTCTCAATAAAATAATTTTAAAAAGATTGTGTATTTTGTGTTAGTCTCTATATATATACCTATATATATGGTATATATTTACCTCCCTCCACCCCCTCCTACTAAAAAGTGAGAACAAAAATTCTGAAAAAAAATGTACAAAAATTGTATATTTTGTGTAAGTCTCTATATATATACCTATATATGTGGTATATATTTATCTCCCTCCACCCCCTCCTACTAAAAAATTTTACAAAAATTTTAAAAAAAAATTTTACAAAAATTGTATATTTTGTGTAACTCTCTATATATATACCTATATATATGGTATATATTTACCTCCCTCCACCCCCTCCTACTAAAAAATGAGAACAAAAATTTAAAAAAAAATTTTTACAAAAATTGTATATTTTGTGTAAGTCTCTATATATATACCTACATATATGGTATATATTTACCTTCCTCCACCACCTCCCACAAAAAAAAAATGGTATATATTTACCTCCCTCCGCCCCTCCTACTAAAAAATGAGAACAAAAATACTCAAGAAAACAATTTTAAAAAAAGTGTATTTTGTGTAAGTCTCTATATATATACCTATATATATGGTATATATTTACCTCCCTCCACCCCTCCTACTAAGAAATGAGAACAAAAATTTAAAAAAAAAATTTCACAAAAATTGTATATTTTGTGTAAGTCTCTATATATATACCTATATATATGGTATATATTTACCTCCCTCCACCCCCTCCTAATAAAAAATGAGAACAAAAATTTTCAAAAAAAAATTTTAAAAAAATTTTATATTTTCAATAAGTCTCTATATATATACCTATATATATGGTATATATTTACCTTCCTCCACCACCTCCCACAAAAAATAATGGTATATATTTACCTCCCTCCACCCCCTCCTACAAAAAATTTTACAAAAATTTTCAAAAAAAATTTTTACAAAAATTGTATATTTTGTGTAAGTCTCTATATATATACCTATATATATGGTATATATATATCTCCCTCCACCACCTCCTACTAAAAAATTTTACAAAAATTTAAAAAAAAAAATTTTACAAAAATTGTATATTTTGTGTAAGTCTCTATATATATACCTATATATATGGTATATATTTACCTCCCTCCACCCCTCCTACTAAAAAATGGGAACAAAAATTCTCAATAAAATAATTTTAAAAAAAAGTGTATTTTGTGTTAGTCTCTATATATATACCTATATATATGGTATATATTTACCTCCCTCCACCCCCTCCTAAAAAAGTGAGAACAAAAATTTTCAAAAAAAAAATGTACAAAAATTGTATATTTTGTGTAAGTCTCTATATATATACCTATATATGTGGTATATATTTATCTCCCTCCACCCCCTCCTACTAAAAAATTTTACAAAAATTTAAAAAAAAAATTTTACAAAAATTGTATATTTTGTGTAAGTCTCTATATATACCTATATATATGGTATATATTTACCTCCCTCCACCCCTCCTACTAAAAAATGAGAACAAAAATTTAAAAAAAAAAATTTTACAAAAATTGTATATTTTGTGTAAGTCTCTATATATATACCTACATATATGGTATATATTTACCTTCCTCCACCACCTCCCACAAAAAAAAAATGGTATATATTTACCTCCCTCCGCCCCTCCTACTAAAAAATGAGAACAAAAATACTCAAGAAAACAATTTTAAAAAAAGTGTATTTTGTGTAAGTCTCTATATTTATACCGATATATATGGTATATACTTACCTCCCTCCACCCCATCTTACTAAAAAATGACAACAAAAATTTTCAAAAAAAAAATGTACAAAAATTGTATTTTTTGTGTAAGTCTCTATATATATACCTATATATGTGGTATATATTTATCTCCCTCCACCCCCTCCTACTAAAAAATGAGAACAAAAATTCTCAAGAAAAAAATTTTAAAAAAAGTGTATTTTGTGTTAGTCTCTATATATATACCTATATATATGGTATATATTTACCTCCCTCCACCCCCTCCTAATAAAAATGAGAACAAAAATTTTCAAAAAAAAAATTTTATATTTTGAATAAGTCTCTATATATACCTACATATATATGGTATATATTTATCTCCCTCCACCTCCTCCTACTAAAAAAGGAAAACAAAAATTCTGAAAAGAACAAAAAAGTGTATTTTGTGTAAGTCTCTATATTTATACCGATATATATGGTATATAATTACCTCCCTCCACCCCATTCTACTAAAAAATGAGAACAAAAATTTAAAAAACAAAATTTCACAAAAATTGTATATTTTGTGTAAGTCTCTATATATATACCTACATATATGGTATATATTTACCTTCCTCCACCACCTCCCACAAAAAAAAAATGGTATATATTTACCTCCCTCCGCCCCTCCTACTAAAAAATGAGAACAAAAATACTCAAGAAAACAATTTAAAAAAAGTGTATTTTGTGTAAGTCTCTATATATATACCTATATGTATGGTATATATTTACCTCCCTCCACCCCCTCCTAATAAAAACGAGAACAAAAATTCTGAAAAAAGAACAAAAAAGTGTATTTTGTGTAAGTCTCTATATTTATACCAATATATATGGTATATAATTACCTCCCTCCACCCCATCCTACTAAAAAATGAGAACAAAAATTCTCAATAAAATAATTTAAAAAAAAAAGTGTATTTTGTGTAAGTCTCTTTATATATACCTATATATGTGGTATATATTTATCTCTCCCACCCCCTCCTACTAAAAAATTTTACAAAAATTTTCAAAAGAAATTTTTACAAAAATTGTATATTTTGTGTAAGTTTCTATATATATAGCTATATATATGGTATATATTTACCTCCCTCCACCCCCTTCTACTAAAAAATGAGAACAAAAATTATCAATAAAATAATTTAAAAAAAAAAGTGTATTTTGTGTTAGTCTTTATATATATACCTATATATGTGGTATATATTTATCTCCCTCCACCCCCTCCTACTAAAAAATTGTACAAAAATTTTCAAACAAATTTTTTACAAAAATTGTATATTTTGTGTAAGTCTCTATATATATACCTATATATATGGTATATATTTACCTCCCTCCACCCCCTCCTAATAAAAAATGAGATCAAAAATTCTCAAGAAAAAAATTTAAAAAAAAAGTGTATTTTGTGTTAGTCTCTATATATATACCTATATATATGGTATATATTTACCTCCCTCCACCCCCTCCTAATAAAAAATGAGAACAAAAATTTTCAAAAAAAAAATTTAAAAAAATTGTATATTTTGCGTAAGTCTCTATATATATACCTATAAATATGGTATATATTTATCTCCCTCCACCACCTCCTAATAAAATATTTTACAAAAATTTAAAAAAAAAATTTTACAAAAATTGTATATTTTGTGTAAGTCTCTATATATATACCTATATATATGGTATATATTTACCTCCCTCCACCCCTCCTACTAAAAAATGAGAACAAAAATTCTCAATAAAATAATTTTAAGAAAAAGTGTATTTTGTGTTAGTCTCTATATATATACCTATATATATGGTATATATTTACCTCCCTCCACCCCCTCCTACTAAAAAGTGAGAATAAAAATTTTCAAAAAAAATTTTACAAAAATTGTATATTTTGTGTAAGTCTCTATATATATACCTATATATGTGGTATATATTTATCTCCCTCCACCCCCTCCTACTAAAAAATTTTACAAAAATTTTCAAAAAAAATGTTTACAAAAATTGTATATTTTGTGTAAGTCTCTATATATATACCTATATATATGGTATATATTTACCTCCCTCCACCCCTCCTACTAAAAAATGAGAACAAAAAATTCTCAATAAAATAATTTTAAAAAAGTGTATTTTGTGTTAGTCTCTATATATATACCTATATATATGGTATATATTTACCTCCCTCCACCCCCTCCTAATAAAAAATGAGAACAAAAATTTTCAAAAAAAAATTTTAAAAAAAATGTATATTTTGAATAAGTCTCTATATATATACCTATATATATGGTATATATTTACCTTCCTCCACCACCTCCCACAAAAAAAATGGTATATATTTACCTCCCTCCACACACTCCTACTAAAAAATTTTAAAAAAATTTAAAAAAAATTTTTACAAAAATTGTATATTTTGTGTAAGTCTCTATATATATACCTATATATATGGTATATATATATCTCCCTCCACCCCCTCCTACTAAAAAATTTAACAAAAATTTTCCAAAAAAATTTTACAAAAATTGTATATTTTGTGTAAGTCTCTATATATATACCTATATATGTGGTATATATTTACCTCCCTCCACCCCTTCCTACTAAAAAATGAGAACAAAAATTCTCAATAAAATAATTTAAAAAACAAGAGTATTTTGTGTTAGTCTCATATATATACCTATATATAAGGTATATATTTATCCCCTCCACCCCCTCCTAATAAAAAATGAGAACAAAAATTTTCAAAAAAAAATTTAAAAAAAGTGTATTTTGTGTTAGTCTCTATATATATACCTATATATATGGTATATATTTACCTCCCTCCACCCCCTCCTAATAAAAAATGAGAACAAAAATTTTCAAAAAACAATTTAAAAAAAATTGTATATTTTGCGTAAGTCTCTATATATATACCTATAAATATGGTATATATTTATCTCCCTCCACCCCCTCCTACTAAAAAATTTTACAAAAATTTTCAAAAGAAATTTTTACAAAAATTGTATATTTTGTGTAAGTCTCTATATATATAGCTATATATATGGTATATATTTACCTCCCTCCACCCCCTTCTACTAAAAAATGAGAACAAAAATTATCAATAAAATAATTTAAAAAAAAAAGTGTATTTTGTGTTAGTCTCTATATATATACCTATATATGTGGTATATATTTATCTCCCTCCACCCCCTCCTACTAAAAAATTGTACAAAAATTTTCAAACAAATTTTTTACAAAAATTGTATATTTTGTGTAAGTCTCTATATATATACCTTTATATATGGTATATATTTACCTCCCTCCACCCCCTCCTAATAAAAAATGAGATCAAAAATTCTCAAGAAAAAAATTTAAAAAAAAAGTGTATTTTGTGTTAGTCTCTATATATATACCTATATATATGGTATATATTTACCTCCCTCCACCCCCTCCTAATAAAAAATGAGAACAAAAATTTTCAAAAAAAAATTTAAAAAAATTGTATATTTTGCGTAAGTCTCTATATATATACCTATAAATATGGTATATATTTATCTCCCTCCACCACCTCCTACTAAAAAATTTTACAAAAATTTAAAAAAAAAAATTTTACAAAAATTGTATATTTTGTGTAAGTCTCTATATATATACCTATATATATGGTATATATTTACCTCCCTCCACCCCTCCTACTAAAAAATGAGAACAAAAATTCTCAATAAAATAATTTTAAGAAAAGTGTATTTTGTGTTAGTCTCTATATATATACCTATATATATGGTATATATTTACCTCCCTCCACCCCCCTCCTAAAAAAAGTGAGAACAAAAATTTTCAAAAAAAAATTTTACAAAAATTGTATATTTTGTGTAAGTCTCTATATATATACCTATATATGTGGTATATATTTATCTCCCTCCACCCCCTCCTACTAAAAAATTTTACAAAAATTTTCAAAAAAAAATGTTTACAAAAATTGTATATTTTGTGTAAGTCTCTATATATATACCTATATATATGGTATATATTTACCTCCCTCCACCCCTCCTACTAAAAAATGAGAACAAAAATTCTCAATAAAATAATTTTAAAAAAAGTGTATTTTGTGTTAGTCTCTATATATATACCTATATATATGGTATATATTTACCTCCCTCCACCCCCTCCTAATAAAAAATGAGAACAAAAATTTTCAAAAAAAAATTTTAAAAAAAATGTATATTTTGAATAAGTCTCTATATATATACCTATATATATGGTATATATTTACCTTCCTCCACCACCTCCCACAAAAAAAAAATGGTATATATTTACCTCCCTCCACACACTCCTACTAAAAAATTTTAAAAAAATTTAAAAAAAATTTTTACAAAAATTGTATATTTTGTGTAAGTCTCTATATATATACCTATATATATGGTATATATATATCTCCCTCCACCCCCTCCTACTAAAAAATTTAACAAAAATTTTCCAAAAAAAATTTTACAAAAATTGTATATTTTGTGTAAGTCTCTATATATATACCTATATATGTGGTATATATTTACCTCCCTCCACCCCTTCCTACTAAAAAATGAGAACAAAAATTCTCAATAAAATAATTTAAAAAACAAGAGTATTTTGTGTTAGTCTCTTATATATACCTATATATAAGGTAATATTTATCCCCTCCACCCCCTCCTAATAAAAATGAGAACAAAAATTTTCAAAAAAAAATTTAAAAAAAAGTGTATTTTGTGTTAGTCTCTATATATATACCTATATATATGGTATATATTTACCTCCCTCCACCCCCTCCTAATAAAAAATGAGAACAAAAATTTTCAAAAAACAATTTAAAAAAAATTGTATATTTTGCGTAAGTCTCTATATATATACCTATAAATATGGTATATATTTATCTCCCTCCACCCCCTCCTACTAAAAAATTTTACAAAAATTTTCAAAAGAAATTTTTACAAAAATTGTATATTTTGTGTAAGTCTCTATATATATAGCTATATATATGGTATATATTTACCTCCCTCCACCCCCTTCTACTAAAAAAATAGAACAAAAATTCTCAATAAAATAATTTAAAAAAAAAGTGTTTTTGTGTTAGTCTCTATATATATACCTATATATGTGGTATATATTTATCTCCCTCCACCCCCTCCTACTAAAAAATTGTACAAAAATTTTCAAACAAATTTTTTAAAAAATTGTATATTTTGTGTAAGTCTCTATATATATACCTTTATATATGGTATATATTTACCTCCCTCCACCCCCTCCTAATAAAAAATGAGATCAAAAATTCTCAAGAAAAAAATTTAAAAAAAAAGTGTATTTTGTGTTAGTCTCTATATATATACCTATATATATGGTATATATTTACCTCCCTCCACCCCCTCCTAATAAAAAATGAGAACAAAAATTTTCAAAAAAAAATTTAAAAAAATTGTATATTTTGTGTAAGTCTCTATATATATACCTATAAATATGGTATATATTTATCTCCCTCCACCACCTCCTACTAAAAAATTTTACAAAAATTTAAAAAAAAATTTTACAAAAATTGTATATTTTGTGTAAGTCTCTATATATATACCTATATATATGGTATATATTTACCTCCCTCCACCCCTCCTACTAAAAAATGAGAACAAAAATTCTCAATAAAATAATTTTAAGAAAAAGTGTATTTTGTGTTAGTCTCTATATATATACCTATATATATGGTATATATTTACCTCCCTCCACCCCCTCCTACTAAAAAAGTGAGAACAAAAATTTTCAAAAAAAAATTTTACAAAAATTGTATATTTTGTGTAAGTCTCTATATATATACCTATATATGTGGTATATATTTACCTCCCTCCACCCCCTCCTACTAAAAAATTTTAAAAAATTTTCAAAAAAAAATTTAAAAAATTGTATATTTTGTGTAAGTCTCTATATATATACCTATATATATGGTATATATTTACCTCCCTCCACCCCTCCTACTAAAAAATGAGAACAAAAATTCTCAATAAAATAATTTTAAAAAAAAGTGTATTTTGTGTTAGTCTCTATATATATACCTATATATATGGTATATATTTACCTCCCTCCACCCCCTCCTAATAAAAAATGAGAACAAAAATTTTCAAAAAAAAATTTAAAAAAAATGTATATTTTGAATAAGTCTCTATATATATACCTATATATATGGTATATATTTACCTTCCTCCACCACCTCCCACAAAAAAAATGGTATATATTTACCTCCCTCCACACACTCCTACTAAAAAATTTTAAAAAAATTTAAAAAAAATTTTTACAAAAATTGTATATTTTGTGTAAGTCTCTATATATATACCTATATATATGGTATATATATATCTCCCTCCACCCCCTCCTACTAAAAAATTTTACAAAAATTTTCCAAAAAAAATTTTACAAAAATTGTATATTTTGTGTAAGTCTCTATATATATACCTATATATGTGGTATATATTTACCTCCCTCCACCCCTTCCTACTAAAAAATGAGAACAAAAATTCTCAATAAAATAATTTAAAACACAAGAGTATTTTGTGTTAGTCTCTATATATACCTATATATAAGGTAATATTTATCCCCTCCACCCCCTCCTAATAAAAATGAGAACAAAAATTTTCAAAAAAAAATTTAAAAAAAAGTGTATTTTGTGTTAGTCTCTATATATATACCTATATATATGGTATATATTTACCTCCCTCCACCCCCTCCTAATAAAAAATGAGAACAAAAATTTTCAAAAAAAAATTTAAAAAAAATTGTATATTTTCAATAAGTCTCTATATATATACCTATATATATGGTATATATTTACCTACCTCCACCACCTCCCACAAAAAAAATGGTATATATTTACCTCCCTCCACCCCCTCCTACTAAAAAATTTTACAAAACTTTTAAAAAAAAATTTTTACAAAAATTGTATATTTTGCGTAAGTTTCTATATATATACCTATATATATGGTATATATTTATATGTAAGTCTCTATATTTATACCGATATATATGGTATATAATTACCTCCCTCCACCCCATCCTACTAAAAAATGAGAACAAAAATTTTCAAAAAAAAAATTTACAAAAATTGTATATTTTGTGTAAGTCTCTATATATACCTATATATATGGTATATATTTACCTTCCTCCACCACCTCCCACAAAAAAAATAACGAAAATTCTAAAAAAAAAAATGTGTATTTTGTGTAAGTCTCTATATATATACCTATATATCTGGTATATATTTAGCTTCCTCCACCACCTCCTACTAAAATAAGAGAACAAAAATGCTCACAAAAAAAAAGAAGTGTATTTTGTGTAAGTCTCTATATATTTACCTATATGTATGGTATATATTTAGCTTCCTCCACCACCTCCCACAAAAAATAATGGTATATATTTACCTCCCTCCAATCCCTCCTACTAAAAAATGAAAACAAAAATTCTCAAGAAAAAAATTTAAAAAAAAATTTTTTGTGTAAGTCTCTATATATATACCTATATATATGGTATATATTTACCTCCCTCCACCCCCTTCTACTAAAAAATGAGAACAAAAATTCTCAATAAAATAATTTAAAAAAAAAAGTGTATTTTGTGTTAGTCTCTATATATATACCTATATATGTGGTATATATTTATCTCCCTCCACCCCCTCCTACTAAAAAATTTTACAAAAATTTTCAAACAAATTTTTTACAAAAGTTGTATATTTTGTGTAAGTCTCTATATATATACCTTTATATATGGTATATATTTACCTCCCTCCACCCCCTCCTACTAAAAAATGAGATCAAAAATTCTCAAGAAAAAAATTTAAAAAAAAGTGTATTTTGTGTTAGTCTCTATATATATACCTATATATATGGTATATATTTACCTCCCTCCTAATAAAAAATGAGAACAAAAATTTTCAAAAAAAAATTTAAAAAAAATTTTATATTTTTAATAAGTCTCTATATATATACCTATATATATGGTATATATTTACCTTCCTCCACCATCTCCCACAAAAAAAAAATGGTATATATTTACCTCCCTCCACCCCCTCCTACTAAAAAATTTTACAAAAATTTTCAAAAAAAATTTTTACAAAAATTGTATATTTTGCGTAAGTCTCTATATATATACCTATATATATGGTATATATTTATATGTACGTCTCTATATTTATACCGATATATATGGTATATAATTACCTCCCTCCACCCCATCCTACTAAAAAACGAGAACAAAAATTTTCAAAAAAAAATTTTACAAAAATTGTATATTTTGTGTAAGTCTCTATATATACCTATATATATGGTATATATTTACCTTCCTCCACCACCTCCCACAAAAAAAATAACGAAAATTCTAAAAAAAAAAAAATGTGTATTTTGTGTAAGTCTCTATATATATACCTATATATCTGGTATATATTTAGCTTCCTCCACCACCTCCTACTAAAATAAGAGAACAAAAATGCTCACAAAAAGAAGAAGTGTATTTTGTGTAAGTCTCTATATATTTACCTATATGTATGGTATATATTTAGCTTCCTCCACCACCTCCCACAAAAAAAAATGGTATATATTTACCTCCCTCCACCCCCTCCTACTAAAAAATGAAAACAAAAATTCTCAAGAAAAAAATTTAAAAAAAAGTGTATTTTGTGTAAGTCTCTATATATATACCTATATATATGGTATATATTTACCTCCCTCCACCCCCTCCTACTAAAAAATGAGAACAAAAATTTTCAAAAAAAAATTTTAAAAAAATTGTATATTTTGTGTAAGTCTATATATATACCTATATAAATTATGAAGATTACTGATGACTAGACCTCGGAATTTTGCATCTTTTGTATTTTTCATCAGATTGGTACCAAAATTTGTATGCAGACGTCTTATCGTTTAAATATAACAAAAGTTAATGCATATCGAAAATATGCAAAATATATGCAAAAAATATGCAAATGCATATGCAAAAAATATGCAAAATATATGCAAAATATGCAAAATATATGCAAAATATGCAAAATATATGCAAAATATATGCAAAATATGCAAAACATATGCAATCGAATTTAATCTTAAAATTGAATTTCTCTCGTTAAATATTAAAGGGCGAGCTATTATATTTCTACACTCAGAGATAAATTAAGTATTCTGTACTCAAACCATGTACAAACGGTGTCAAAATTCGATCAAGCTCGAAAAGTCTTATTATGAGTCCAGAATTCTTATATTAGGAACAATTTTTTTAAGTCCGAAATTCTTAAAACAAGAACTTTCGAGATATATGAAGAACACTTTGTAGATTTAAAAAACATATGTATATATAATCTTTAAGTATCAAACAGGATTAATTTCCCGAAATGCGGATGACTTCAGAATGTTTATTTTTAATCGTATCGTCAAAAGTCATATGTGTATGCATGTGCGAGTATATGAAAGATAATATCACTATATGCAATCCGATAACCCATTATTTTTGGAAATGATATTATGCAATTACTTTAGTTTGCTAGAGAATAAAATTCTGAATTTCCATTTGAGGTTCTTGAAACATTGAATCCAGAAGATGCTGAATGTATAAAGCAGGCAAAAGAGTTTATAAAAAGTCCCCAACTGCATCGCGAGTTTATATATATAAAATCGAATTTCGGGAGAGTTGCCGAAATAATAACTTCCTTGGAAGCAAAGAGTCTCCCATTGGCAAAGTCAATGGAGTTATTTAAGGAAGCTGAAAATATTGTTCAAAACACAAGTAGTTGAAGGCAAAATTTGAAGGCATTTTAAAAAGAAATCCTGACTTTAATATAATTTCAAAAATTAATAATATTTTAAGTCTCAATGCCGAAAACGAAAATATAACAAAATACAAATTTGCTTCAATTACTTCTTGTGATGTTGAAAGAAGCTTTTCCGCCTACAAAATGGTTTTTGGGAAAAACGTCAAAGCCTCTTAATAAATAATTTAGAGAAAATTATGGTAATATATTGTAATAATAATTATATTAAATAATTTTAATCCTATAAAATAAAATTTTAATATGTACACGACCCCCTGAATCGTTTTAATATTATTTCTTGATTTGTTTAAAATAGAAAAGTGTTTGCATATTTTGCATATATTTTGCATATTTTGCATATTTTTTGCATATGTCATGCATATGCAAAATATGCAAATATGCAAAAAAAAAAATATGCATATCGTTTTCACCTCTATTTTCAATGAAACGAATTTTGGTATCATCAGAATTTAAATATCTTAATCCTTCAAGAATATGCAAATATGCAAAATCCGAGGTCTACTGATGACTATGTTGGGAAATGCTTAAGCTTTCCAATCACTGGCCTTGTGGCTCAGCAATAAAAGATTATAATGATTAACGGCCAAGTGCCGGAGTTTGATATTTTATTAAGCGACTTATTGGTAGAGCGCTGTATTCAAGACTAAAACTATAAGTACAAAGAAAACTTTACTTAAGCTAGGCCAAAACTCGCATCACGCCACAATGTCATGGTCGGCAAGCCGACTCAGCAAAATTAGGCAATAACGGAAGCTCTTGCAGCAAAACAAAAGTGTCCGGTTACTGCCGCTGACTATTGCCGCAATTGCGAGGGCTGTTCTTTAAATGTTCTTATGAAATACCCCATATGGAGTGTTATTTGTTAACTACTCCCCCTTTAAGTATAAGGCCGTCCTCGGCCGACCCAATCCCGGCGACGACTTCTCGTAATTGCTGTATCACCTCCAAATTACGTTCATTCAAACGATGAAGGTAAGGGAGGCTGAGGACATCTTGGCTGGCAGTGATGTTCAGCAAGGGAGAATTGGCAATACCCGGGACTCTATTGCGTACGTTGTTGTGATTGTAAAACAGAGTCCCGTTAATTGCGACTCGGTCTCCGAATGTGATGAGATGCGTGCCTTGTACCTGGATCTCAGTGCCGTTGTCCGCCTGAATCCTTGCGGACCCGTCGTTGAGGATGATAATTCCGTCATCTACATGGGTGATTGTTTTCAGGTTGCTCGGCTGGATCTCGCAGTGTGCCATGCCACCTGCATGGAGCTCTTTGGCACATGAACTCTCTAATGCCAGACGACAAAATGTGGCTCCAGGTGAAGCGGCGCAACTCTGCAGTGTGTGGGTTTCTCCATCGCATTCGGCTATGACGTTGTCAAACAATCGCAATATGAAATTCTTGTGGATGACAGGGTAAATCGTGATTTTTCTGCAAGCTTTTTTAATCTTTGGGAATTTAATTATAAAATGTATAGTGTTAATGGATTGAAGAACTTTTACGGACGCAACGGACATAAGATCTCCTATGGGAGTGTTGGTGGGTTCCTCTAGCCAAATTGATTTCAAATCTGAATGGTCCAAAATGTTTGGGCTAACAATGTTAGCCTTTGCAAGAGTAACAGCAAGCATTAAATTTTGCAACTCCATCAT
Organism: Hirtodrosophila histrioides; assembly: GCA_037075165.1. NCBI lineage: Eukaryota > Metazoa > Arthropoda > Insecta > Diptera > Drosophilidae > Hirtodrosophila > Hirtodrosophila histrioides. The sequence goes on from JBAMCL010000551.1 coordinate 41,785, forward strand.
TAGCATTCTGTTTCTAGACAGTAATGTTTCAAATAAATGGCTAGTGTCAACTTGTGAGTTTTTGGTTATCTTGAGAATTTTATTGACAGTGACTGTTAACTGATTAATCTGGTCTTGAACTCTAGTGTTTATTTCTATTTGTCTATTGTTGGCATTTATTTTTTTAGCAATTGTTCCGTTTTTTTTTTTTTTAAGAGGTTTGCCCACCACCAAAAATGTTTTATAAAACCTATGCCAAGTGGCTAATAGTAAATTGAAAAACTATATCTAACTTATACGAGTTTGCCTAGTGGCTTAAAAAAGGTGCAAAATAATGAAAAAAAAACAAGGGAGTCACCTTAGGTTGTCCTTGTGGACCACCCTCCCTTTAATTAGGACCTCGGTCCCCAGGTCTGCATCCACGGCCTTCTCATCACATAAAGGTGTGAGTTTGTTTCCGAGCCGTCGGTTGGACTTGACCAAAACTTTGTCACCAACGTCGAAGACCCTATTCTGCCGATTTGCGTTTTCCCTAGCTCTGAGCGTCGTCTGAGCGTTCCTGATCTTTTCTTGTATCTTCTCTTGTGGCTCATCTGGGTGCGCCTGAATCACATCAACTGGTCTCTGGTCGATGACCGAATGTATCGACTTATTGTACTCAGTTGTAGCCAGTAAAATGACTTCTACGGTGTCACTTATGCCTTTATCGATCTTTAAGCATCTGGCTAGCTCTAGCAGAGTGCTGTGAAAGCGCTCAACCTGTCCATTCGAGATGCTATGCAATGGTGGTGCATTTGAAATGCTGACCCCATAGTTGTTTGCAAGCATAGTCACGATGGTCTCTGAATTCAATGACGGTTCATTGTCACAGTAAATAGATCTGGCTTTTGGGAAAAAGTTCATTAGTTGCATTAAGGCTGGCTTCAGATCCACAATGGTTCTTGAAGGGACCGGTTGGACAATAGCAAACTTAGAGAACTTGTCGATGCAAGTGAGAAAAAATTTCCTGTCAGTGGAAAAAATGTCTATGTGTAACATCTCTCCTACATGTGAGGGGATCGGTGTCTCCCCAAGTTCTTGTTTTTTGGGGTGTCTATCATATTTAGCCCTAGCACATGTTTTGCAATTTTGTACTATTTCATTGGCTATTTTTAACATCTTTGGAAAGTAGTACTCGGAGAGTACCTGCTTAATATTTTCCTGTGCGGACCTATGGGCCCTATTATGCTCGGCTGTGAGGATTTCCCTTCTTTCTCCAATCGCAAATACGTCCACTACGCGATTTTTGCAGTGCCAGAACTTTGTGGCCGGGTATCTTCGAACCAAAGCATCTTGTATCATTGCAAGCGTGTGTAAATTACAGTGGAGAGCATTTACGCATTTGGGTGAAACTACATCTTCGAGCTCGTCTAGCAGCGATTCAATGCAAGTATAGTTGATCAAGTAGCGTTTCTTATTTCCAAATAAAATAAAACTCCGTTTTAAGGGGAAACGCGCCTCTTCTAGCACTATTTGGTTTTGAAAACAGTTCAAGGGTTTGTCTGTTGACTCAATGGTGTTGGTGAGAGATACCTCACTGTGGATCGTTGCTGCGCAGGACTCAACTTCTTGTTCATTTACAGCGTTGAGCTGCTGTCTTGACAAGGCATCCGCAACCAGATTGTCCTTGCCAGGTTTATAGAAGATGCGTGCATTAGACTCGTCAATGCGCGCTTTCCACCTTTTGATCTTCGCATTTGGATTGGATTCCGAAACTGCGAAGGTCAAGGGTTGATGGTCAGTAAAGATATTAATGTCTTTCACCCCATACAAATAGTGCCTTAACTTGGCAAGTGACCATACGATGGCCAATAACTCTCTCTCATTTGTTGCATAGTTAACCTCGCTGTCCTTCAATGTTCTCGAAATCATTGTTATAGGACGACCCTCTTGAGACAAAACTGCACCTATGCCGTGAGCCGAAGCATCGGTCGTTAGATCGAATGGCTTCTTAAAATCGGGGTACCTGAGCATTACATTCTCGGATGACAAAATATCGCGCAACTTCTGAAACGCCCTTTGCTGCACTTCAGAGAATTGAACCTTTATATTTCTAGACCTATGTTTACTGACTGTTCCATTCTCACCCTTCAAGATGTTCGAGATGGGTCTTGCTATTGCGGCGAAGTCCCTAATGAAACATCTGTAATAACTTGCGAAGCCTAGAAATGATCTGACCTCGAACAGTGTTTTGGGTTCTGGATACTCCTGTATTGCCCTAACTTTTTCGGGATCCGTCGTGGCGCCAGTGCTGGTGACTATGAACCCCAGAAAGTTCACGCTTTTCTTAAAAAAACGTGACTTTTCGACGGAGACCCTCATGTTTGCTTCGTGCAAGCTTTTTAGGACCCAATCCACGTGTTTAATGTGGGATTCCTCATCTTCTGAAAAGATGATTACGTCGTCGACATAAACATAGCAAAATTTGCCAATCTGCTCTCGCAGTATGTCGTCGATGGTTCTTTGGAAGATGCTTGCTGCATTCTTTAATCCAAAGGGGAGTCTTTTGAACTCGTATTTCCCTCCGTTAACTGAGAAAGAGGTTTTTTCACGGTCGCGTTCAGCGAGTATGATCTGGTGATAACCAGACTTGAGGTCTAATGTTGAAAAGAATTTGGCTCTCCCCAGATTCCCCAATATCATTGATATATTTGGCATAGGGTATTTGTCAGGCACGGTTCTTTCGTTAAGTTTACGAAAGTCCATTACCAATCTCATTTTCCTATTGCCTGCTTCATCAGTGCCCTTCTTGTCTACTACCCATATTGGGTTATTGTAGGGAGAGACGGACTTTTGAATTATATCATTTTTTAGCAGATCTTTGATTTCTTTATTAACGAAATCAGCTGCTCCCATTGGATATGGGTAAAGCTTGGCATAGATCGGTTGCTCATCTGTGGTCCTAATGGTAGCCACGACTGATGTGTTATACGGCAACGCCTCGTCTGGGTCTGCAAAAGCCTTTTGTCTGGTCTTTAGCATTTTCAAAAAAGAACTTCTAGCTAATGGGGATGCCTCTGCACAGTCTACATTTGTGAAATTTACATTTTTGCACGTGTGGAAGGTGATTTTTTCAACCTCCGTACCCCACTTAAGTTGTCCTGAAGCTAGACAAAGCGAAGCAGCTGCCTGCTTTAGCAGGTCAAGGCCTACAATCCCATCAAAAGTTGACAAGTCCGGCAGAATGAAAAAGGTTGCCTTCAACCCGAACATTGAAACAAAGCATTTGTGTGTAATTTGTGTCTCGCCGTGAATGGAATGAATTTTGAAGGGGGATTCTACCGAGCGGACGCCTTTCAACCCTTCATGTGGCCGAATGAAATTCTTGGCCGCGCCCGTGTCTATGAGGAATCGCATGTGAGTCCCTGCTACTCTTCGTCTGATGACGGGTAGCAGGGATTTGCTCCTAAAAAATTAACGGCATCGGAGTCATAACTAGCGTTGTCATTGATTTGTGCCGCTGCGCTGGAGGCGGCATCAGCATACGCCTCTGCCCCTTGTCCCGCGTCTTGCGTGACGTGATTCAACCTCTGCTGACTTCTCTGACCGCCTGTGCGGTCAGATGCGGAGTGCTTCCTATTCGTGTAAGCAGGGGCCTGAGTGGGCTGCATGACCCTTGAGAAGGAAGGATCGACCTCCATGGGCACCTGCGCGCCATTATTATTGTGCTGCCTGCTGCTTCGCTGGTCAGTCTGCACTGGGGCCTTGCTTTGCTTGCTAAAGTGCGGATTCTTTGTACCGCTAGCTTGTGTTTCGGCTTGTTGTGAATGCCTCTCCTGTTGGTGACCCTGCCCTTTTGCATGCGGCTTGCGCTCTTTGTCTTCTAGACTTCTTGCGAAATTAGCCGCGAATGCGTACCTTTCATGATTTGACTCGACTTCTTGAGCGAGAGCTAGCGCTGAAGGCAAATCTCTGGGCTTTGCTGCAAAGAGCACATCTGTAAGACTGCGCTTGAGACCCGAAATGAACACACGCAACGCATCGTCGCGAAATTTTTCACATAGGCCCTTTGCTAAAGCTGGCTCATATGACATGTTAACTTTGTTAGTAAGAAGAGTGAGTTTCTTCTCTACCTCATCGTAATATTGAAGCAGGGACAAGCCACCTTGCCTCAAGGTACCTAATTCCTGTTCGATGACATGAATTGGTCTCTTGTCACTGTATGTGAAATCTAGGCGATTTATTATCGCATCAAAATTTAATACAGTACCAAATGAGGCCAGCACCGCGTCTGCGGGGCCCCTAACCTTGCTTCTTATGATGATAACAGCCTGATAATGACGAGAACTGCCATTATATGGTCTGAAGATCTCGTAAGCGGCTAATGCTGCCTGCCTCCAAGATACATAAGATTCCTGTACTCCTGCAAACTCAGTTAAGCACTTGACGGCATCTAGCGGCTCGTCACAGCGAATGTCGTTTCTGATTCCTATAGCAGCATATGCTACTACTTGTGGGGCGGCAACGTTTGCTGCTGTTATTTGTTCAGCTAACTCATTAATTCTTTGAGTCAATGCTTGCTCCCTCTGCTGGTTTGCAACGGCCTGTTCGGCTAAAGCATTGCTGATAGCCGTCCTTACTACTTCCCTAAGCTGTTCTGGATCCATTTTACCTGATGGTGGGGGAACTACGGGGAGAAGTCTGATGCAAATGTCACAGTCGGAATCTGAGTCGCTAGACTGCTTGCGATGGTTTCTATATTGGCTGAACTGTGGCATGCGCAGGCCAATGGCCGCGAAAAACAAAACGGGCCTTCGAAAGAGGGGTCGAATTACGTCGCAGCTCTGAACTGCGAGAACTGTATGTATTGTTATGGCACAATTTTAGACACACAGAAAAGGAACACAAAGTGATTTTATTAACAATCTGGATGATAAACTGTTTCAACTCAAATTCTCAAAGCAACCACTCTCACGTGTTTCAGAAACTTCTGATTATTATTATTTAATTTAATTTTTTTTATATGATCTGTTGCAATATAAAATACACACTAGTACTATCCAATTTTTTTGTAAAATAAAATTTTTGTGTTTGGCTAGAGTGTCCACTTACATGATTCAATTAACACAAAAAAATTGTCTTAATATAACTGGTCACTCGCAGCTCCCGCGCTGCTGTCTTAATTGTTGTTGGTTGTTGCAGCTCCTGTGCTGCTGCTTAAATTGTTGTTGGTTGTTGCAGCTCCTGTGCTGCTGCTTAAATTGTTGTTGGTCGTGGAGTCCGACCACTAGTTGGGCGCCAATTATGAAGATTACTGATGACTATGTTGGGAAATGCTTAAGCTTTCCAATCACTGGCCTTGTGGCTCAGCAATAAAAGATTATAATGATTAACGGCCAAGTGCCGGAGTTTGATATTTTATTAAGCGACTTATTGGTAGAGCGCTGTATTCAAGACTAAAACTATAAGTACAAAGAAAACTTTACTTAAGCTAGGCCAAAACTCGCATCACGCCACAATGTCATGGTCGGCAAGCCGACTCAGCAAAATTAGGCAATAACGGAAGCTCTTGCAGCAAAACAAAAGTGTCCGGTTACTGCCGCTGACTATTGCCGCAATTGCGAGGGCTGTTCTTTAAATGTTCTTATGAAATACCCCATATGGAGTGTTATTTGTTAACTTATACATATATGGTATATATTTACCTCCCTCCACCCCCTCCTAATAAAAATGAGAACAAAAATTTTCAAAAAAAAAATTTTAAAAAATTCTATATTTTGTGTAAGTCTCTATATGTATACCTATATATATGGTATATATTTACCTCCCTCCACCCCCTCCTACTAAAAAAAGAAAACAAAAATTCTGAAAAAAGAACAAAAATGTGTATTTTGTGTAAGTCTCTATATTTATACCGATATATATGGTATATACTTACCTCCCTCCACCCCATCCTACTAAAAAATGACAACAAAAATTTTAAAAAAAAAATTTACAAAAATTGTATTTTTTGTGTAAGTCTCTTTATATATACCTACATATATGGTATATATTTACCTTCCTCCACCACCTCCCACAAAAAAAAAATGGTATATATTTATCTCCCTCCACCACCTCCTACTAAAAAATGAGAACAAAAATTCTCAAGAAAAAAATTTAAAAAAATTTTATATTTTGAATAAGTCTCTATATATACCTACATATATATGGTATATATTTACCTCCCTCCACCCCCTCCTACTAAAAAAAGAAAACAAAAATTGTGAAAAAAGAACAAAAAAGTGTATTTTGTGTAAGTCTCTATATTTATACCGATATATATGGTATATACTTACCTCCCTCCACCCCCTCCTACTAATAAAAAGAAAACAAAAATTCTGAAAAAGAACAAAAAAGTGTATTTTGTGTAAGTCTCTATATTTATACCGATAAATATGGTATATAATTACCTCCCTCCACCCCATCCTACTAAAAAATGAGAACAAAAATTTAAAAAAAAAAATTTTACAAAAATTGTATATTTTGTGTAAGTCTCTATATATATACCTACATATATGGTATATATTTACCTTCCTCCACCACCTCCCACAAAAAAAAATGGTATATATTTACCTCCCTCCGCCCCTCCTACTAAAAATGAGAACAAAAATACTCAAGAAAACAATTTAAAAAAAAGTGTATTTTGTGTAAGTCTCTATATTTATACCGATATATATGGTATATACTTACCTCCCTCCACCCCATCCTACTAAAAAATGACAACAAAAATTTTCAAAAAAAATTTTTAAAAAATTGTATTTTTTGTGTAAGTCTCTATATATATATCTATATATGTGGTATATATTTATCTCCCTCCACCCCCTCCTACTAAAAAATGAGAACAAAAATTCTCAAGAAAAAAATTTTAAAAAAAGTGTATTTTGTGTAAGTCTATATATATATACCTATATACATATATGGAATATATTTACCTCCCTCCACCCCTCCTAATAAAAATGAGAACAAAAATTTTAAAAAAAAAATTTAAAAAAATTGTATATTTTGTGTAAGTCTATATATATATACCTATATACATATATGGAATATATTTACCTCCCTCCACCCCCTCCTAATAAAAATGAGAACAAAAATTTTCAAAAAAAAAATTTAAAAAAATTTTATATTTTGTGTAAGTCTCTATATATATACCTATATACATATATGGAATATATTTACCTCCCTCCACCCCCTCCTAATAAAAATGAGAACAAAAATTTTCAAAAAAAAAAAATTTAAAAATATTCTATATTTTGTGTAAGTCTATATATATATACCTATATACATATATGGAATATAGTTACCTCCCTCCACCCCCTCCTAATAAAAATGAGAACAAAAATTTTCAAAAAAAAATTTAAAAAAATTGTATATTTTGTGTAAGTCTATATATATATACCTATATACATATATGGAATATATTTACCTCCCTCCACCCCCTCCTAATAAAAATGAGAACAAAAATTAAAAAAAAAATTTTTACAAAAATTGTATATTTTGTGTAAGTCTCTATATATATACCTACATATATGGTATATATTTACCTTCCTCCACCACCTCCAACAAAAAAAAAATGGTATATATTTACCTCCCTCCCCCCTCCTACTAAAAAAAGAAAACAAAAATTCTGAAAAAGAACAAAAAAGTGTATTTTGTGTAAGTCTCTATATTTATACCGATATATATGGTATATAATTACCTCCCTCCACCCCATCCTACTAAAAAATGAGAACAAAAATTAAAAAAAAAAATTTTACAAAAATTGTATATTTTGTGTAAGTCTCTATATATATTCCTACATATATGGTATATATTTACCTTCCTCCACCACCTCCCACAAAAAAATGAGAACAAAAATTCTCAAGAAAAAAATTTAAAAAAAAATGTGTGTTTTGTGTAAGTCTCTATATATATGGTATATATTTACCTCCCTCCACCCCCTCCTACTAAAAAGAGAAAACAAAAATTCTGAAAAAAGAACCAAAATGTGTATTTTGTGTTAGTCTCTATATATATACCTATATATATGGTATATATTTACCTCCCTCCACCCCCTCCTACTAAAAAAAGAAAACAAAAATTCTGAAAAAAGAACAAAAAAGTGTATTTTGTGTAAGTCTCTATATTTATACCGATATATATGGTATATACTTACCTCCCTCCACCCCATCCTACTAAAAAATGACAACAAAAATTTTCAAAAAAAAATGTACAAAAATTGTATTTTTTGTGTAAGTCTCTATATATATACCTATATATGTGGTATATATTTATCTCCCTCCACCCCCTCTTACTAAAAAATGAGAACAAAAATTCTCAAGAAAAAAATTTTAAAAAAAGTGTATTTTGTGTAAGTCTATATATATATACCTATATACATATATGGAATATATTTACCTCCCTCCACCCCCTCCTAATAAAAATGAGAACAAAAATTTTCAAAAAAAATATTTAAAAAAATTGTATATTTTGTGTAAGTCTATATATATATACCTATATACATATATGGAATATATTTACCTCCCTCCACCCCCTCCTAATAAAAATGAGAACAAAAATTTTCAAAAAAAAATTTTTTAAAAATTCTATATTTTGTGTAAGTCTATATATATATACCTATATACATATATGGAATATATTTACCTCCCTCCACCCCCTCCTAATAAAAATGAGAACAAAAATTTTCAAAAAAAAATTTAAAAAAATTGTATATTTTGTGTAAGTCTATATATATATACCTATATACATATATGGAATATATTTACCTCCCTCCACCCCCTCCTAATAAAAATGAGAACAAAAATTTTCAAAAAAAAATTTAAAAAAAATTGTATATTTTGTGTAAGTCTATATATATATACCTATATACATATATGGAATATATTTACCTCCCTCCACCCCCTCCTAATAAAAATGAGAACAAAAATTTTCAAAAAAAAATTTTTTAAAAATTCTATATTTTGTGTAAGTCTATGTATATATACCTATATACATATATGGAATATATTTACCTCCCTCCACCCCCTCCTAATAAAAATGAGAACAAAAATTTTCAAAAAAAAATTTTAAAAAATTGTATATTTTGTGTAAGTCTATATATATATACCTATATACATATATGGAATATATTTACCTCCCTCCACCCCCTCCTAATAAAAATGAGAACAAAAATTTTCAAAAAAAAATTTAAACAAATTGTATATTTTGTGTAAGTCTATATATATATACCTATATACATATATGGAATATATTTACCTCCCTCCACCCCCTCCTAATAAAAATGAGAACAAAAATTTTCAAAAAATAAAATTTATAAAAATTCTATATTTTGTGTAAGTCTATATATATATACCTATATACATATATGGAATATATTTACCCCCCTCCACCCCCTCCTAATAAAAATGAGAACAAAAATTTTCAAAAAAAAATTTAAAAAAAATTGTATATTTTGTGTAAGTCTATATATATATACCTATATACATATATGGAATATATTTACCTCCCTCCACCCCCTCCTAATAAAAATGAGAACAAAAATTTTCAAAAAAAAATTTAAACAAATTGTATATTTTGTGTAAGTCTATATATATATACCTATATACATATATGGAATATATTTACCTCCCTCCACCCCCTCCTAATAAAAATGAGAACAAAAATTTTCAAAAAAATATTTAAAAAAATTGTATATTTTGTGTAAGTCTATATATATATACCTATATACATATATGGAATATATTTACCTCCCTTCACCCCCTCCTAATAAAAATGAGAACAAAAATTTTCAAAAAAAAATTTTTTAAAAATTCTATATTTTGTGTAAGTCTATATATATATACCTATATACATATATGGAATATATTTACCTCCCTCCACCCCCTCCTAATAAAAATGAGAACAAAAATTTTCAAAAAAAAATTTAAAAAAATTGTATATTTTGTGTAAGTCTATATATATATACCTATATACATATATGGAATATATTTACCTCCCTCCACCCCCTCCTAATAAAAATGAGAACAAAAATTTTCAAAAAATAAAATTTAAAAAAATTGTATATTTTGTGTAAGTCTATATATATATACCTATATACATATATGGAATATATTTACCTCCCTCCACCCCCTCCTAATAAAAATGAGAACAAAAATTTTCAAAAAAAAATTTAAAAAAAATTGTATATTTTGTGTAAGTCTATATATATATACCTATATACATATATGGAATATATTTACCTCCCTCCACCCCCTCCTAATAAAAAATGAGAACAAAAATTTTCAAAAAAAAAATTTTTTAAAAATTCTATATTTTGTGTAAGTCTATATATATATACCTATATACATATATGGAATATATTTACCTCCCTCCACCCCCTCCTAATAAAAATGAGAACAAAAATTTTCCAAAAAAAATTTAAAAAAAATGTATATTTTGTGTAAGTCTATATATATATACATATATGGAATATATTTACCTCCCTCCACCCCCTCCTAATAAAAATGAGAACAAAAATTTTCAAAAAAAAATTTTAAAAAATTGTATATTTTGTGTAAGTCTATATATATATACCTATATACATATATGGAATATATTTACCTCCCTCCCACCCCCTCCTAATAAAAATGAGAACAAAAATTTTCAAAAAATAAAATTTAAAAAAACTCTATATTTTGTGTAAGTCTATATATATATACCTATATACATATATGGAATATATTTACCTCCCTCCACCCCCTCCTAATAAAAATGAGAACAAAAATTTTCAAAAAAAAATTTTAAAAAAATTTTATATTTTGTGTAAGTCTATATATATATACCTATATACATATATGGAATATATTTACCTCCCTCCACCCCCTCCTAATAAAAATGGGAACAAAAATTTTCAAAAAAAAAATTTAAAAAAATTGTATATTTTGTGTAAGTCTATATATATATACCTATATACATATATGGACTATATTTATCTCCCTCCACCCCCTCCTACTAAAAAAAGAACAAAAAAGTGTATTTTGTGTAAGTCTCTATATTTATACCGATATATATGGTATATACTTACCTTCCTCCACCACATCCTACTAAAAAATGACAACAAAAATTTTCAAAAATAATTTACAAAAATTGTATTTTTTGTGTAAGAGTCTATATATATACCTATATATGTGGTATATATTTATCTCCCTCCACCCCCTCCTAATAAAAATGAGAGCAAAAATTTAAAAAAAAAAAATTTTACAAAAATTGTATATTTTGTGTAAGTCTCTATATATACCTATATATATGGTATATATTTACCTTCCTCCACCACCTCCCACAAATAAATGAGAACAAAAATTCTCAAGAAAACAATTTAAAAAAAAAAGTGTGTTTTGTGTAAGTCTCTATATATATACCTATATATATGGTATATATTTACCTCCCTCCACCCCCTCCTACTAAGAAAAGAAAACAAAAATTCTGAAAAAAGAACAAAAAAGTGTATTTTGTGTAAGTCTCTATATTTATACCGATATATATGGTATATACTTACCTCCCTCCACCCCCTCCTACTAAAAAATGAGAACAAAAATTTTCAAAAAAAAATGTACAAAAATTGTATTTTTTGTGTAAGTCTCTATATATATACCTATATATGTGGTATATATTTATCTCCCTCCACCCCCTCCTACTAAAAAATGAGAACAAAAATTCTCAAGAAAAAAATTTTAAAAAAGTGTATTTTGTGTAAGTCTATATATATATACCTATATACATATATGGAATATATTTACCTCCCTCCACCCCCTCCTAATAAAAATGAGAACAAAAATTTTCAAAAAAAAAAATTTAAAAAAATTGTATATTTTGTGTAAGTCTATATATATATACCTATATACATATATGGAATATATTTACCTCCCTCCACCCCCTCCTAATAAAAATGAGAACAAAAATTTTCAAAAAAAAAATTTAAAAAAATTCTATATTTTGTGTAAGGTCTATATATATACCTATATACATATATGGAATATATTTACCTCCCTCCACTCCCTCCTAATAAAAATGAGAACAAAAATTTTCAAAAAAAAAAAATTTTAAAAAATTCTATATTTTGTGTAAGTCTATATATATATACCTATATACATATATGGAATATATTTACCTCCCTCCATTCCCTCCTAATAAAAATGAGAACAAAAATTTTCAAAAAAAAATTTAAAAAAAATTGTATATTTTGTGTAAGTCTATATATATAAACCTATATACATATATGGAATATATTTACCTCCCTTCACCCCCTCCTAATAAAAATGAGAACCAAAAATTTTCAAAGAAAAAAATTTAAAAAATTCTATATTTTGTGTAAGTCTCTATATATATTCCTATATATATGGTATATATTTACCTCCCTCCACCCCCTCCTACTAAGAAAAGAAAACAAAAATTCTGAAAAAAGAACAAAAATGTGTATTTTGTGTAAGTCTCTATATTTTTACCGATATATATGGTATATACTTACCTCCCTCCACACCATCCTACTAAAAAATGAGAACAAAAATTAAAAAAAAAAAATTTTACAAAAATTGTATATTTTGTGTAAGTCTCTATATATATACCTATACATGTGGTATATATTTATATCCCTCCACCCCCTCCTACTAAAAAATTTTACAAAAATTTTCAAAAAAAAATTTTACAAAAATTGTATATTTTGTGTAAGTCTCTATATATATACCTATATATATGGTATATATTTACCTCCCTCCACCCCATCCTACTAAAAAATGAGAACAAAAATTAAAAAAAAAAAATTTTACAAAAATTGTATATTTTGTGTAAGTCTCTATATATATACCTACATATATGGTATATATTTGCCTTCCTCCACCACCTCCCACAAAAAAAAAAAGGTATATATTTACCTCCCTCCACCCCCTTCTACTAAAAAAAGAAAACAAAAATTCTGAAAAAGAACAAAAAAGTGTATTTTGTGTAAGTCTCTATATTTATACCGATATATATGGTATATACTTACCTCCCTCCACCCCCTCCTACTAAAAAATGAGAACAAAAATTCTCAAGAAAAAAAATTTTAAAAAAAGTGTATTTTGTGTAAGTCTATATATATATACCTATATATATGGTATATATTTACCTCCCTCCACCCCCTCCTACTAAGAAAAGAAAACAAAAATTCTGAAAAAAGAACAAAAAAGTGTATTTTGTGTAAGTCTCTATATTTATACCGATATATATGGTATATACTTACCTCCCTCCACCCCCTCCTACTAAAAAATGAGAACAAAAATTCTCAAGAAAAAAATTTTAAAAAAAGTGTATTTTGTGTAAGTCTATATATATATACCTATATACATATATGGAATATATTTACCTCCCTCCACCCCCTCCTAATAAAAATGAGAACAAAAATTTTCAAAAAAAAAAATTTACAAAAATTGTATTTTTTGTGTAAGAGTCTATATATATACCTATATATGTGGTATATATTTATCTCCCTCCACCCCCTCCTAATAAAAATGAGAGCAAAAATTTCAAAAAAAAAAATTTTACAAAAATTGTATATTTTGTGTAAGTCTCTATATATACCTATATATATGGTATATATTTACCTTCCTCCACCACCTCCCACAAAAAAATGAGAACAAAAATTCTCAAGAAAACAATTTTAAAAAAAAAGTGTGTTTTGTGTAAGTCTCTATATATATACCTATATATATGGTATATATTTACCTCCCTCCACCCCCTCCTACTAAGAAAAGAAAACAAAAATTCTGAAAAAAGAACAAAAAAGTGTATTTTGTGTAAGTCTCTATATTTATACCGATATATATGGTATATACTTACCTCCCTCCACCCCCTCCTACTAAAAAATGAGAACAAAAATTCTCAAGAAAAAAATTTTAAAAAAAGTGTATTTTGTGTAAGTCTATATATATATACCTATATACATATATGGAATATATTTACCTCCCTCCACCCCCTCCTAATAAAAATGAGAACAAAAATTTTCAAAAAAAAAATTTAAAAAAATTGTATATTTTGTGTAAGGGTATATATACATACCTATATACATATATGGAATATATTTACCTCCCTCCATTCCCTCCTAATAAAAATGAGAACAAAAATTTTCAAAAAAAAATTAAAAAAAAATTGTATATTTTGTGTAAGTCTATATATATATATACCTATATACATATATGGAATATATTTACCTCCCTCCACCCCCTCCTAATAAAAATGAGAACCAAAAATTTTCAAAAAAAAAATTTAAAAAATTCTATATTTTGTGTAAGTCTCTATATATATACCTATATATATGGTATATATTTACCTCCCTCCACCCCCTCCTACTAAGAAAAGAAAACAAAAATTCTGAAAAAAGAACAAAAAAGTGTATTTTGTGTAAGTCTCTATATTTATACCGATATATATGGTATATACTTACCTCCCTCCACCACATCCTACTAAAAAATGACAACAAAAATTTTCAAAAATAATTTACAAAAATTGTATTTTTTGTGTAAGTCTCTTTATATATACCTATACATGTGGTATATATTTATATCCCTCCACCCCCTCCTACTAAAAAATTTTACAAAAATTTTCAAAAAAAATTTTTACAAAAATTGTATATTTTGTGTAAGTCTCTATATATATACCTATATATATGGTATATATTTACCTCCCTCCACCCCATCCTACTAGAAAATGAGAACAAAAATTAAAAAAAAAAATTTTACAAAAATTGTATATTTTGTGTAAGTCTCTATATATATACCTACATATATGGTAATATATTTACCTCCCTCCCCCCCCCCCCTCCTACTAAAAAAAGAAAACAAAAATTCTGAAAAAGAACAAAAAAGTGTATTTTGTGTAAGTCTCTATATTTATACCGATATATATGGTATATAATTACCTCCCTCCACCCCATCCTACTAAAAAATGACAACAAAAATTTAAAAAAAAAAATTTTACAAAAATTGTATATTTTGTGTAAGTCTCTATATATATTCCTACATATATGGTATATATTTACCTTCCTCCACCACCTCCTACAAAAAAAAAAAGGTATATATTTATCTCCCTCCACCCCCTCCTACTAAAAAATGAGAACAAAAATTCTCAAGAAAAAAATTTTAAAAAAAGTGTATTTTGTGTTAGTCTCTATATATATACCTATATATATGGTATATATTTACCTCCCTCCACCACCTCCTAATAAAAATGAGAACAAAAATTTTCAAAAAAAAAATTTAAAAAAATTGTATATTTTGAATAAGTCTCTATAAATACCTATATATATATGGTATATATTTACCTCCCTCCACCCCCTCCTACTAAAAAAAGAAAACAAAAATTCTGAAAAAGAACAAAAAAGTGTATTTTGTGTAAGTCTCTATATTTATACCGATAAATATGGTATATAATTACCTCCCTCCACCCCATCCTACTAAGAAAAGAAAACAAAAATTCTGAAAAAAGAACAAAAAAGTGTATTTTGTGTAAGTCTCTATATTTATAGCGATATATATGGTATATACTTACCTCCCTCCACCCCATCCTACTAAAAAATGAGAACAAAAATTTAAAAAAAAAAATTTTACAAAAATTTTATATTTTGTGTAAGTCTCTATATATATTCCTACATATATGGTATATATTTACTTTCCTCCACCACCTCCTACAAAAAAAAAAAATATATATTTATCTCCCTCCACCCCCTCCTACTAAAAAATGAGAACAAAAATTCTCAAGAAAAAAATTTTAAAAAAAGTGTATTTTGTGTTAGTCTCTATATATAAACCTATATACATATATGGAATATATTTACCTCCCTTCACCCCCTCCTAATAAAAATGAGAACCCAAAATTTTCAAAAAAAAATTTAAAAAAAATTTTATATTTTGTGTAAGTCTATATATATAAACCTATATACATATATGGAATATATTTACCTCCCTTCACCCCCTCCTAATAAAAATGAGAACCAAAAATTTTCAAAGAAAAAAATTTAAAAAATTCTATATTTTGTGTAAGTCTCTATATATATACCTATATATATGGTATATATTTACCTCCCTCCACCCCCTCCTACTAAGAAAAGAAAACAAAAATTCTGAAAAAGAACAAAAATGTGTATTTTGTGTAAGTCTCTATATTTTTACCGATATATATGGTATATACTTACCTCCCTCCACACCATCCTACTAAAAAATGACAACAAAAATTTTCAAAATAAAATTTACAAAAATTGTATTTTTTGTGTAAGTCTCTTTATATATACCTATACATGTGGTATATATTTATATCCCTCCACCCCCTCCTAATAAAAAATTTTACAAAAATTTTCAAAAAAAAATTTTACAAAAATTGTATATTTTGTGTAAGTCTCTATATATATACCTATATATATGGTATATATTTACCTCCCTCCACCCCATCCTACTAAAAAATGAGAACAAAAATTAAAAAAAAAAAATTTTACAAAAATTGTATATTTTGTGTAAGTCTCTATATATATACCTACATATATGGAATATATTTACCTCCCTCCACCCCCTCCTAATAAAAATGAGAACAAAAATTTTCAAAAAAAAAATTTAAAAAAAATTGTATATTTTGTGTAAGGGTATATATACATACCTATATACATATATGGAATATATTTACCTCCCTCCATTCCCTCCTAATAAAAATGAGAACAAAAATTTTCAAAAAAAAATTAAAAAAAAATTGTATATTTTGTGTAAGTCTATATATATATATACCTATATACATATATGGAATATATTTACCTCCCTCCACCCCCTCCTAATAAAAATGAGAACCAAAAATTTTCAAAAAAAAAAAATTAAAAAATTCTATATTTTGTGTAAGTCTCTATATATATACCTATATATATGGTATATATTTACCTCCCTCCACCCCCTCCTACTAAGAAAAGAAAACAAAAATTCTGAAAAAAGAACAAAAAAGTGTATTTTGTGTAAGTCTCTATATTTATACCGATATATATGGTATATACTTACCTCCCTCCACCACATCCTACTAAAAAATGACAACAAAAATTTTCAAAAATAATTTACAAAAATTGTATTTTTTGTGTAAGTCTCTTTATATATACCTATGCATGTGGTATATATTTATATCCCTCCACCCCCTCCTACTAAAAAATTTTACAAAAATTTTCAAAAAAAATTTTTACAAAAATTGTATATTTTGTGTAAGTCTCTATATATATACCTATATATATGGTATATATTTACCTCCCTCCACCCCATCCTACTAGAAAATGAGAACAAAAATTAAAAAAAAAAAATTTTACAAAAATTGTATATTTTGTGTAAGTCTCTATATATATACCTACATATATGGTAATATATTTACCTCCCTCCCCCCCTCCTACTAAAAAAAGAAAACAAAAATTCTGAAAAAGAACAAAAAAGTGTATTTTGTGTAAGTCTCTATATTTATACCGATATATATGGTATATAATTACCTCCCTCCACCCCATCCTACTAAAAAATGAGAACAAAAATTTAAAAAAATAAATTTTACAAAAATTGTATATTTTGTGTAAGTCTCTATATATATTCCTACATATATGGTATATATTTACCTTCCTCCACCACCTCCTACAAAAAAAAAAGGTATATATTTATCTCCCTCCACCCCCTCCTACTAAAAAATGAGAACAAAAATTCTCAAGAAAAAAATTTTAAAAAAAGTGTATTTTGTGTTAGTCTCTATATATATACCTATATATATGGTATATATTTACCTCCCTCCACCACCTCCTAATAAAAATGAGAACAAAAATTTTCAAAAAAAAAATTTAAAAAAATTGTATATTTTGAATAAGTCTCTATAAATACCTATATATATATGGTATATATTTACCTCCCTCCACCCCCTCCTACTAAAAAAAGAAAACAAAAATTCTGAAAAAGAACAAAAAAGTGTATTTTGTGTAAGTCTCTATATTTATACCGATAAATATGGTATATAATTACCTCCCTCCACCCCATCCTACTAAGAAAAGAAAACAAAAATTCTGAAAAAAGAACAAAAAAGTGTATTTTGTGTAAGTCTCTATATTTATAGCGATATATATGGTATATACTTACCTCCCTCCACCCCATCCTACTAAAAAATGAGAACAAAAATTTAAAAAAAAAAATTTTACAAAAATTTTATATTTTGTGTAAGTCTCTATATATATTCCTACATATATGGTATATATTTACCTTCCTCCACCACCTCCTACAAAAAAAAAGGTATATATTTATCTCCCTCCACCCCCTCCTACTAAAAAATGAGAACAAAAATTCTCAAGAAAAAAATTTAAAAAAAGTGTATTTTGTGTTAGTCTCTATATATAAACCTATATACATATATGGAATATATTTACCTCCCTTCACCCCCTCCTAATAAAAATGAGAACCAAAAATTTTCAAAAAAAAATTTAAAAAAAATTTTATATTTTGTGTAAGTCTATATATATAAACCTATATACATATATGGAATATATTTACCTCCCTTCACCCCCTCCTAATAAAAATGAGAACCAAAAATTTTCAAAGAAAAAAATTTAAAAAATTCTATATTTTGTGTAAGTCTCTTTATATATACCTATACATGTGGTATATATTTATATCCCTCCACCCCCTCCTACTAAAAAATTTTACAAAAATTTTCAAAAAAAAATTTTACAAAAATTGTATATTTTGTGTAAGTCTCTATATATATACCTATATATATGGTATATATTTACCTCCCTCCACCCCATCCTACTAGAAAATGAGAACAAAAATTAAAAAAAAAAAAATTTTACAAAAATTGTATATTTTGTGTAAGTCTCTATATATATACCTACATATATGGTAATATATTTACCTCCCTCCCCCCCCCTCCTACTAAAAAAAGAAAACAAAAATTCTGAAAAAGAACAAAAAAGTGTATTTTGTGTAAGTCTCTATATTTATACCGATATATATGGTATATAATTACCTCCCTCCACCCCATCCTACTAAAAAATGAGAACAAAAATTTAAAAAAAAAAATTTTACAAAAATTGTATATTTTGTGTAAGTCTCTATATATATTCCTACATATATGGTATATATTTACCTTCCTCCACCACCTCCTACAAAAAAAAAAGGTATATATTTATCTCCCTCCACCCCCTTCTACTAAAAAATGAGAACAAAAATTCTCAAGAAAAAAATTTTAAAAAAAGTGTATTTTGTGTTAGTCTCTATATATATACCTATATATATGGTATATATTTACCTCCCTCCACCACCTCCTAATAAAAATGAGAACAAAAATTTTCAAAAAAAAAATTTAAAAAAATTGTATATTTTGAATAAGTCTCTATAAATACCTATATATATATGGTATATATTTACCTCCCTCCACCCCCTCCTACTAAAAAAAGAAAACAAAAATTCTGAAAAAGAACAAAAAAGTGTATTTTGTGTAAGTCTCTATATTTATACCGATAAATATGGTATATAATTACCTCCCTCCACCCCATCCTACTAAGAAAAGCAAACAAAAATTCTGAAAAAAGAACAAAAAAGTGTATTTTGTGTAAGTCTCTATATTTATAGCGATATATATGGTATATACTTACCTCCCTCCACCCCATCCTACTAAAAAATGAGAACAAAAATTTAAAAAAAAAAAATTTTACAAAAATTTTATATTTTGTGTAAGTCTCTATATATATTCCTACATATATGGTATATATTTACCTTCCTCCACCATCTCCTACAAAAAAAAAAGGTATATATTTATCTCCCTCCACCCCCTCCTACTAAAAAATGAGAACAAAAATTCTCAAGAAAAAAATTTTAAAAAAAGTGTATTTTGTGTTAGTCTCCATATATAAACCTATATACATATATGGAATATATTTACCTCCCTTCACCCCCTCCTAATAAAAATGAGAACCAAAAATTTTCAAAAAAAAATTTTAAAAAAATTTTATATTTTGTGTAAGTCTATATATATAAACCTATATACATATATGGAATATATTTACCTCCCTTCACCCCCTCCTAATAAAAATGAGAACCAAAAATTTTCAAAGAAAAAAATTTAAAAAAATTCTATATTTTGTGTAAGTCTCTATATATATACCTATATATATGGTATATATTTACCTCCCTCCACCCCTCCTACTAAGAAAAGAAAACAAAAATTCTGAAAAAAGAACAAAAATGTGTATTTTGTGTAAGTCTCTATATTTTTACCGATATATATGGTATATACTTACCTCCCTCCACACCATCCTACTAAAAAATGACAACAAAAATTTTCAAAATAAAATTTACAAAAATTGTATTTTTTGTGTAAGTCTCTTTATATATACCTATACATGTGGTATATATTTATATCCCTCCACCCCCTCCTACTAAAAAATTTTACAAAAATTTTCAAAAAAAAATTTTACAAAAATTGTATATTTTGTGTAAGTCTCTATATATATACCTATATATATGGTATATATTTACCTCCCTCCACCCCATCCTACTAAAAAATGAGAACAAAAATTAAAAAAAAAAAATTTTACAAAAATTGTATATTTTGTGTAAGTCTCTATATATATACCTACATATATGGTATATATTTGCCTTCCTCCACCACCTCCCACAAAAAAAAAATGGTATATATTTACCTCCCTCCACCCCCTCCTACTAAAAAAAGAAAACAAAAATTCTGAAAATGAACAAAAAAGTGTATTTTGTGTAAGTCTCTATATTTATACCGATATATATGGTATATACTTACCTCCCTCCACCACATCCTACTAAAAAATGACAACAAAAATTTTCAAAAATAATTTACAAAAATTGTATTTTTTGTGTAAGAGTCTATATATATACCTATATATGTGGTATATATTTATCTCCCTCCACCCCCTCCTAATAAAAATGAGAGCAAAAATTTCAACAAAAAAAATTTTTACAAAAATTGTATATTTTGTGTAAGTCTCTATATATACCTATATATATGGTATATATTTACCTTCCTCCACCACCTCCCACAAAAAAATGAGAACAAAAATTCTCAAGAAAACAATTTAAAAAAAAAAGTGTGTTTTGTGTAAGTCTCTATATATATACCTATATATATGGTATATATTTACCTCCCTCCATCCCCTCCTACTAAGAAAAGAAAACAAAAATTCTGAAAAAAGAACAAAAAAGTGTATTTTGTGTAAGTCTCTATATTTATACCGATATATATGGTATATACTTACCTCCCTCCACCCCATCCTACTAAAAAATGACAACAAAAATTTTCAAAAAAAAATGTACAAAAATTGTATTTTTTGTGTAAGTGTCTATATATATACCTATATATGTGGTATATATTTATCTCCCTCCACCCCCTCCTACTAAAAACTGAGAACAAAAATTCTCAAGAAAAAAATTTTAAAAAAAGTGTATTTTGTGTAAGTCTATATATATATACCTATATACATATATGGAATATATTTACCTCCCTCCACCCCTTCCTAATAAAAATGAGAACAAAAATTTAAAAAAAAAAAATTTAAAAAAATTGTATATTTTGTGTAAGGGTATATATATATACCTATATACATATATGGAATATATTTACCTCCCTCCGTTCCCTCCTAATAAAAATGAGAACAAAAATTTTCAAAAAAAAATTTAAAAAAAATTGTATATTTTGTGTAAGTCTATATATATATACCTATATACATATATGGAATATATTTACCTCCCTCCACCCCCTCCTAATAAAAATGAGAACCAAAAATTTTCAAAAAAAAAAATTTAAAAAATTCTATATTTTGTGTAAGTCTCTATATATATACCTATATATATGGTATATATTTACCTCCCTCCACCCCCTCCTACTAAGAAAAGAAAACAAAAATTCTGAAAAAAGAACAAAAATGTGTATTTTGTGTAAGTCTCTATATTTTTACCGATATATATGGTATATACTTACCTCCCTCCACACCATCCTACTAAAAAATGACATCAAAAATTTTCAAAATAAAATTTACAAAAATTGTATTTTTTGTGTAAGTCTCTTTATATATACCTATACATGTGGTATATATTTATCTCCCTCCACCCCTCCTACTAAAAAATTTTACAAAAATTTTCAAAAAAAATTTTTACAAAAATTGTATATTTTGTGTAAGTCTCTATATATATACCTATATATATGGTATATATTTACCTCCCTCCACCCCATCCTACTAAAAAATGAGAACAAAAATTAAAAAAAAAAAATTTTACAAAAATTGTATATTTTGTGTAAGTCTCTATATATATACCTACATATATGGTAATATATTTACCTCCCCTCCCCCCCCCCCCTCCTACTAAAAAAAAGAAAACAAAAATTCTGAAAAAGAACAAAAAAGTGTATTTTGTGTAAGTCTCTATATTTATACCGATATATATGGTATATAATTACCTCCCTCCACCCCATCCTACTTAAAAATGAGAACAAAAATTTAAAAAAAAAATTTTACAAAAATTGTATATTTTGTGTAAGTCTCTATATATATTCCTACATATATGGTATATATTTACCTTCCTCCACCACCTCCTACAAAAAAAAAAAGGTATATATTTATCTCCCTCCACCCCCTCCTACTAAAAAATGAGAACAAAAATTCTCAAGAAAAAAATTTTAAAAAAAGTGTATTTTGTGTTAGTCTCTATATATATACCTATATATATGGTATATATTTACCTCCCTCCACCACCTCCTAATAAAAATGAGAACAAAAATTTTCAAAAAAAAAATTTAAAAAAATTGTATATTTTGAATAAGTCTCTATAAATACCTATATATGTATGGTATATATTTACCTCCCTCCACCCCCTCCTACTAAAAAAAGAAAACAAAAATTCTGAAAAAAGAACAAAAAAGTGTATTTTGTGTAAGTCTCTATATTTATAGCGATATATATGGTATATACTTACCTCCCTCCACCCCATCCTACTAAAAAATGACAACAAAAATTTTCAAAAAAAAATGTACCAAAATTGTATTTTTTGTGTAAGTGTCTATATATATACCTATATATGTGGTATATATTTATCTCCCTCCACCCCCTCCTACTAAAAAAATGAGAACAAAAATTCTCAAGAAAAAAATTTTAAAAAAAGTGTATTTTGTGTAAGTCTATATATATATACCTATATACATATATGGAATATATTTACCTCCCTCCACCCCCTCCTAATAAAAATGAGAACAAAAATTTTCAAAAAAAAAATTTAAAAAAATTGTATATTTTGTGTAAGGGTATATATATATACCTATATACATATATGGAATATATTTACCTCCCTCCACCCCCTCCTAATAAAAATGAGAACAAAAATTTTCAAAAAAAAAATTTTAAAAAATTCTATATTTTGTGTAAGTCTCTATATATATACCTATATACATATATGGAATATATTTACCTCCCTCCACCCCCTCCTAATAAAAATGAGAACAAAAATTTAAAAAAAAAAAAAATTTAAAAAAAATTCTATATTTAGTGTAAGTCTATATATATATACCTATATACATATATGGAATATATTTACCTCCCTCCATTCCCTCCTAATAAAAATGAGAACAAAAATTTTCAAAAAAAAATTTAAAAAAAATTGTATATTTTGTGTAAGTCTATATATCTATACCTATATACATATATGGAATATATTTACCTCCCTCCACCCCCTCCTAATAAAAATGAGAACCAAAAATTTTCAAAAAAAAAAATTTAAAAAATTCTATATTTTGTGTAAGTCTCTATATATATACCTATATATATGGTATATATTTACCTCCCTCCACCCCCTCCTACTAAGAAAAGAAAACAAAAATTCTGAAAAAAGAACAAAAATGTGTATTTTGTGTAAGTCTCTATATTTTTACCGATATATATGGTATATACTTACCTCCCTCCACACCATCCTACTAAAAAATGACAACAAAAATTTTCAAAATAAAATTTACAAAAATTGTATTTTTTGTGTAAGTCTCTTTATATATACCTATACATGTGGTATATATTTATATCCCTCCACCCCCTCCTACTAAAAAATTTTACAAAAATTTTCAAAAAAAATTTTACAAAAATTGTATATTTTGTGTAAGTCTCTATATATATACCTATATATATGGTATATATTTACCTCCCTCCACCCCATCCTACTAAAAAATGAGAACAAAAATTAAAAAAAAAAATTTTACAAAAATTGTATATTTTGTGTAAGTCTCTATATATATACCTACATATATGGTAATATATTTACCTCCCCTCCCCCCCCCCTCCTACTAAAAAAAGAAAACAAAAATTCTGAAAAAGAACAAAAAAGTGTATTTTGTGTAAGTCTCTATATTTATACCGATATATATGGTATATAATTACCTCCCTCCACCCCATCCTACTAAAAAATGAGAACAAAAATTTAAAAAAAAAAATTTTACAAAAATTGTATATTTTGTGTAAGTCTCTATATATATTCCTACATATATGGTATATATTTACCTTCCTCCACCACCTCCTACAAAAAAAAAGGTATATATTTATCTCCCTCCACCCCCTCCTACTAAAAAATGAGAACAAAAATTCTCAAGAAAAAAATTTTAAAAAAAGTGTATTTTGTGTTAGTCTCTATATATATACCTATATATATGGTATATATTTACCTCCCTCCACCCCCTCCTACTAAAAAAAGAAAACAAAAATTCTGAAAAAGAACAAAAAAGTGTATTTTGTGTAAGTCTCTATATTTATACAGATAAATATGGTATATAATTACCTCCCTCCACCCCATCCTACTAAGAAAAGAAAACAAAAATTCTGAAAAAAGAACAAAAAAGTGTATTTTGTGTAAGTCTCTATATTTATAGCGATATATATGGTATATACTTACCTCCCTCCACCCCATCCTACTAAAAAATGAGAACAAAAATTTAAAAAAAAAAATTTTACAAAAATTTTATATTTTGTGTAAGTCTCTATATATATTCCTACATATATGGTATATATTTACATTCCTCCACCACCTCCCACAAAAAAAAAATGGTATATATTTTCCTCCCTCCGCCCCTCCTACTAAAAAATGAGAACAAAAATACTCAAGAAAACAATTTAAAACAAAGTGTATTTTGTGTAAGTCTCTATATTTATACCGATATATAAGGTATATACTTACCTCCCTCCACCCCATCCTACTAAAAAATGACAACAAAAATTTTCAAAAAAAAATGTACAAAAATTGTATTTTTTGTGTAAGTCTCTATATATATACCGATATATATGGTATATACTTACCTCCCTCCACCCCATCCTACTAAAAAATGACAACAAAACTTTTCAAAAAATAATTTACTAAAATTGTATTTTTTGTGTAAGTCTCTATATATATACCTATATTTGTGGTATAAATTTATCTTTCTCCACCCCCTCCTACTAAAAAATGAGAACAAAAATTCTCAAGAAAAAAATTTAAATAAAAAGTGTATTTTGTGTTAGTCTCTATATATATACCTATATATATGGTATATATTTACCTCCCTCCACCCCCTCCTACTAAAAAGAGAAAACAAAAATTCTGAAAAAAGAACCAAAATGTGTATTTTGTGTTAGTCTCTATTTATATACCTATATATATGGTATATATTTAGCTTCCTCCACCACCTCCTACTAAAATAAGAGAACAAAAATGCCCACAAATAAAAAAGAAGTGTATTTTGTGTAAGTCTCTATATAAATTCCTATATATATGGTATATATTTACATCCCTTCACCCCCTCCTACTGAAAAAAATAACAAAAATTCTAAAAAAAAAATGTGTATTTTGTGTAAGTCTAAAATATATAAAATTTCTCCAACATTTTCATTCTTCCATAAGTTTGTCAAAACCAAACCATTTTCGTGCTAAGGTCTTTGTTGTCATTGTTGGACTTATAGCGAAATCCAAAATTGAATTCTCGACATATTTTGCGTGACCCTAAGCATGAAACGCTAATTTACCCAAAGCTTTGAAGTTATAGCAATATCCAAAGTTGAATTATCGACATATTTTGCGAGACCCTCTATTCATGCATGACACGCAAATTTCTCCAAAATTTTCATTCTTCCATAACTTTGTCAAAACCGAACCGATTTTTGTGCTAAGGTCTTTGTTGTCATGGTTGGACTTATAGCGAAATCCAAAATTGAATTCTCGACATATTTTGCGTGACCCTATTTTCATGCATGAAACGCTAATTTAGCCAAAGCTTTCACGTTATAGCAAAATCCAAAGTTGAATTCGCGAGACATTCTGCGTGATCCTATATTCATGCATGATACGCAAATTTCTCCAAAATTTTCATGCTTCCATAACTTTGTCAAAACCGAACCGGTTTTCGTGCTAAGGTCTTTGTTGTCATGGTTGGACTTATAGCAATATGAAAAATTTAATTCCCGACATATTTTGCGTGACATTTCATGCATGAAAGCTAATTTACCCAAAGCTATCACGTTATAGGAATATCCAAAGTTGAATTCTCGACATATTTTGCGTGATCCTATATTCATGCATGATACGCAAATTTCTCCAACATTTTCATGCTTCCATAACTTTGTCAAAACCGAACCGGTTTTCGTGCTAAGGTCTTTGTTGTCATGGTTGGACTTATATCAATATGAAAAATTGAATTCTCGACATATTTTGCGTGACCCTATATTCATGCATGAAAAGCTAATTTACCCAAAGCTTTCACCTTATAGCAACATCCAAAATTGAATTCTCGACATATTTTGCGTGTCCCTAAATCCAATATCCAAAATTGAATTCTCGACATATTAATGCATGCAACGCCAATTTACCCAAAGCTTTCACCTTATAGCGAAATCAAAAATTGAATTCTCGACATATTTTGCGTGACCCTATTTTCATGCATGAAACGCCAATTTACCCAAAGCTTTCACCTTATAGCGAAATCAAAAATTGAATTCTCGACATATTTTGCGAGACCCTATAATCATGCATGATACGCAAATTTCTCCAAAATTTTCATGCTTCCATAACTTTGTCAAAACCGAACCGGTTTTCGTGCTAAGGTCTTTGTTGTCATGGTTGGACTTATAGCGAAAGCCAAAATTGAATTCTCGACATATTTTGCGTGACCCTATATTCATGCATGAAACGCTAATTTACCCAAAGCTTTCACCTTATAGCAACATCCAAAATTGAATTCTCGACATATTTTGCGTGTCCCTAAATCCAATATCCAAAATTGAATTCTCGACATATTAATGCATGCAACGCCAATTTACCCAAAGCTTTTACCTTATAGCGAAATCAAAAATTGAATTCTCGACATATTTTGCGTGACCCTATTTTCATGCATGAAACGCTAATTTACCCAAATCTTTCACCTTATAGCAAGATTCAAAATTGAATTCTCGACATATTTTGCGAGACCCTATAATCATGCATGATACGCAAATTTCTCCAAAATTTTCATGCTTCCATAACTTTGTCAAAACCGAACCGGTTTTCGTGCTAAGGTCTTTGTTGTCATGGTTGGACTTATAGCGAAATCCAAAATTGAATTCACGACATATTTTGCGTGACCCTATTTTCATGCATGAAACGCTAATTTACCCAAAGCTTTCACCTTATAGCAAAATCCAAAATTGAATTCTCGACATATTTTGCGAGACCCTATATTCATGCATGATACGCAAATTTCTCCAAAATTTTCATGCTTCCATAACTTTGTCAAAACCAATCCGATTTTTGAGCTAAGGTCTTTGTTGTCATGGTTGGACTTATAGCGAAAGCCAAAATTGAATTCTCGACATATTTTGCGTGACCCTATATTCATGCATGAAACGCTAATTTATCCAGAGCTTTCACCTTATAGCGAAATACAAAATTGAATTCTCGACATATTTTGCGTGACCCTAAATCCAATATCCAAAATTGAATTCTCGACATATTCATGCATGAAACGCTAATTTACCCAAAGCTTTCACCTTATAGCAAGATTCAAAATTGAATTCTCGACATATTTTGCGTGATCCTATATTCATGCATGATACGCAAATTTCTCCAAAATTTTCATGCTTCCACAACTTTGTCAAAACCGAACCGGTTTTCGTGCTAAGGTCTTTGTTGTCATGGTTGGACTTATAGCGAAATCAAAAATTGAATTCTCGACAAATTTTGCGTGACATTTCATGCATGAAAGCTAATTTACCCAAAGCTTTCACGTTATAGCAACATCCAAACTTGAATTCTCGACATATTTTGCGTGATCCTATATTCATGCATGATACGCAAATTTCTCCAAAATTTCCATGCTTCCATAACTTTGTCAAAACCGATCCGATTTTTGTGCTAAGGTCTTTGTTGTCATGGTTGGACTTATAGCGAAATCCAAAATTGAATTCTTGACATATTTTGCGTGACATTTTATTTCATGCACGAAACGCTAATTTTCCCAAAGCTTTCACCTTATAGCGAAATCCAAAATTGAATTCTCGACATATTTTGCGTGACCCTATATTTCACCTTATAGCAAAATCCAAAGTTGAATTCCCGACATATTTTGCGTGATCCTATATTCATGCATGATACGCAAATCTCTCCAAAATTTTCATGCTTCCATAACTTTGTCAAAACCGAACCGATTTTCGTGCTAAGGTCTTTGTTGTCATGGTTGGACTTATAGCGAAATCAAAAATTGAATTCTTGACATATTTTGCGTGACCCTATTTTCATGCATGAAACGCTAATTTACCCAAAGCTTTCACCTTATAGCAAAATCCAAAGTTGAATTCTCGAGATATTTTGCGTGATCCTATATTCATGCATGATACGCAAATTTCTCCAAAATTTTCATGCTTCCATAACTTTGTCAAAACCGAACCGATTTTCGTGCTAAGGTCTATGTTGTCATGATTGGACTTATAGCGAAATAATAAAATTGAATTCTCGACATATTTTGCGTGACCCTTTATTCATTCATGAAACGCTAATTTACCCAAAGCTTTCACCTTATAGCAATATCCAAAGTTGAATTTTCGACATATTTTGCGTGATCCTATATTCATGCATGATACGCAAATCTCTCCAAAAATCTTCATGCTTCCATAACTTTGTCAAAACCGAACCGATTTTCGTGCTAAGGTCTTTGTTGTCATGGTTGGACTTATAGCGAAATCAAAAATTGAATTCTCGACATATTTTGCGTGACCCTATTTTCGTGCATGAAATGCTAATTTACCCAAAGCTTTCACCTTATAGCAAAATCCAAAGTTGAATTCTCGACATATTTTGCGTAATCCTATATTCATGCATGACACGCAAATTTTACCAATATTTTCATTCTTCCATAAGTTAGTCAAAACCGAACCGATTTTCGTGCTAAGGTCTTTGTTGTCATGGTTGGACTTATAGCGAAATCCAAAATTGAATTCTGACATATTTTGCGTGACCCTATTTTCATGCATGAAACGCTAATTTACCCAAAGCTTTCACCTTATAGCAAAATCCAAAATTGAATTCTCGACATATTTTGCGAAACCCTATATTTATGCATGATACGCAAATTTCTCCAAAATCTTCATGCTTCCATAACTTTGTCAAAACCGAACCGATTTTCGTTCTAAGGTCTTTGTTGTCATGGTTGGACTTATGGCGAAATCAAAAATTGAATTCTCGACATATTTTGCGTGACCCTATTTTTATGCATGAATCGCTAATTTACCCAAAGCTTTCACCTTATAGCAATATCCAAAGTTGAATTTTCGACATATTTTGCGTGATCCTATATTCATGCATGACACGCAAATCTCTCCAAAAATCTTCATGCTTCCATAACTTTGTCAAAACCGAACCGATTTTCGTGCTAAGGTCTTTGTTGTCATGGTTGGACTTATAGCGAAATCAAAAATTGAATTCTCGACATATTTTGCGTGACCCTATATTCATGCATGAAACGCTAATTTACCCAAAGCTTTCACCTTATAGCAAAATCCAAAGTTGAATTCTCGACATATTTTGCGTGATCCTATATTCATGCATGATTTGCAAATTTCTCCAAAATTTTCATGCTTCCATAACTTTGTCAAAACCGAACCGATTTTCGTGCTAAGGTCTTTGTTGTCATTGTTGGACTTATAGCGAAATCCAAAATTGAATTCTCGACATATTTTGCGTGACCCTATTTTCATGCATGAAACGCTAATTTACCCAAAGCTTTCACCTTATAGCAAAATCCAAAGTTGAATTCTCGAGATATTTTGCGTGATCCTATATTCATGCATGATACGCAAATTTCTCCAAAATTTTCATGCTTCCATAACTTTGTCAAAACCGAACCGATTTTCGTGATAAGGTCTTTGTTGTCATGGTTGGACTTATAGCGAAATCAAAAATTGAATTCTCGACATATTTTGCGTGACCCTATATTCATGCATGAAACGCTAATTTACCCAAAGCTTTCACCTTATAGCAAAATCCAAAGTTGAATTCTCGACATATTTTGCGTAATCCTATATTCATGCATGACACGCAAATTTTACCAATACTTTCATGCTTCCATAAGTTAGTCAAAACCGAACCGATTTTCGTGCTAAGGTCTTTGTTGTCATGGTTGGACTTATAGCGAAATCCAAAATTGAATTCTGACATATTTTGCGTGACCCTATTTTTATGCATGAAACGCTAATTTACCCAAAGCTTTCACCTTATAACAAAATCCAAAGCTGAATTCTCGACATATTTTGCGTGATCCTATATACATGCATGATACGCAAATCTCTCCAAAATTTTCATGCTTCCATAACTTTGTCAAAACCGAACCGATTTTCGTGCTAAGGTCTATGTTGTCATGGTTGGACTTATAGCGAAATAATAAAATTGAATTCTCGACATATTTTGCGTGACCCTTTATTCATTCATGAAACGCTAATTTACCCAAAGCTTTCACCTTATAGCAATATCCAAAGTTGAATTTTCGACATATTTTGCGTGATCCTATATTCATGCATGATACGCAAATCTCTCCAAAAATCTTCATGCTTCCATAACTTTGTCAAAACCGAACCGATTTTCGTGCTAAGGTCTTTGTTGTCATGGTTGGACTTATAGCGAAATCAAAAATTGAATTCTCGACATATTTTGCGTGACCCTATTTTCGTGCATGAAACGCTAATTTACCCAAAGCTTTCACCTTATAGCAAAATCCAAAGTTGAATTCTCGACATATTTTGCGTAATCCTATATTCATGCATGACACGCAAATTTTACCAATATTTTCATGCTTCCATAAGTTAGTCAAAACCGAACCGATTTTCGTGCTAAGGTCTTTGTTGTCATGGTTGGACTTATAGCGAAATCCAAAATTGAATTCTGACATATTTTGCGTGACCCTATTTTCATGCATGAAACGCTAATTTACCCAAAGCTTTCACCTTATAGCAAAATCCAAAATTGAATTCTCGACATATTTTGCGAAACCCTATATTTATGCATGATACGCAAATTTCTCCAAAATCTTCATGCTTCCATAACTTTGTCAAAACCGAACCGATTTTCGTTCTAAGGTCTTTGTTGTCATGGTTGGACTTATGGCGAAATCAAAAATTGAATTCTCGACATATTTTGCGTGACCCTATTTTTATGCATGAAACGCTAATTTACCCAAAGCTTTCACCTTATAGCAATATCCAAAGTTGAATTCTCGACATATTTTGCGTGATCCTATATACATGCATGATACGCAAATCTCTCCAAAATTTTCATGCTTCCATAACTTTGTCAAAACCGAGCCGATTTTCGTGCTAAGGTCTCTGTTGTCATGGTTGGACTTATAGCGAAATAATAAAATTGAATTCTCGACATATTTTGCGTGACCCTTTATTCATTCATGAATCGCTAATTTACCGAAAGCTTTCACCTTATAGCAATATCCAAAGTTGAATTTTCGACATATTTTGCGTGATCCTATATTCATGCATGACACGCAAATCTCTCCAAAAATCTTCATGCTTCCATAACTTTGTCAAAACCGAACCGATTTTCGTGCTAAGGTCTTTGTTGTCATGGTTGGACTTATAGCGAAATCAAAAATTGAATTCTCGACATATTTTGCGTGACCCTATATTCATGCATGAAACGCTAATTTACCCAAAGCTTTCACCTTATAGCAAAATCCAAAGTTGAATTCTCGACATATTTTGCGTGATCCTATATTCATGCATGATATGCAAATTTCTCCAAAATTTTCATGCTTCCATAACTTTGTCAAAACCGAACCGATTTTCGTGCTAAGGTCTTTGTTGTCATTGTTGGACTTATAGCGAAATCCAAAATTGAATTCTCGACATATTTTGCGTGACCATTTCATACATGAAACGCTAATTTAACCAAAGCTTTCACCTTATAGCAATATCCAAAGTTGAATTCTCGACATATTTTGCGTAATCCAAATTCATGCGTGATACGCAAATTTTACCAATATTTTCATGCTTCCATAAGTCTGTCAAAACCGAACCCATTTTCGTGTTAAGGACTTTGTTGTCATGGTTGGACTTATAGCAATATGAAAAATTAAATTCTCGACAAATTTTGCGTGACCCCATTTTCATGCATAAAACGCTAATTTACCCAAAGCTTTCACCTTATAGCGAAATCCAAAGTTGAATTCTCGACATATTTTGCGTGATCCTATATCCATGCATGATACGCAAATTTCTCCAATATTTTAATGCTTCCATAAGTTTGTCAAAACCAATCCGATTTTCGTGCTAAGGTCTTTGTTGTCATTGTTGGACTTATAGCGAAATCCAAAATTGAATTCTCGACATATTTTGCGTGACCATTTCATACATGAAACGCTAATTTAACCAAAGCTTTCACCTTATAGCAATATTCAAAGTTGAATTCTCGACATATTTTGCGTAATCCAAATTCATGCATGATACGCAAATTTTACCAATATTTTCATGCTTCCATAAGTCTGTCAAAACCGAACCCATTTTCGTGTTAAGGACTTTGTTGTCATGGTTGGACTTATAGCGAAATCAAAAATTGAATTCTCGACATATTTTGCGTGACCCTATATTCATGCATGAAACGCTAATTTACCCAAAGCTTTCACCTTATGGCAAAATCCAAAATTGAATTCTCGACATATTTTGCGAGACTCTATATTCATGCATGATACGCAAATTTCTCCAAAATTTTCATGCTTCCATAACTTTGTCAAAACCGAACCGATTTTCGTGCTAAGTTCTTTGTTGTCATGGTTGGACTTATAGCAATATGAACAAGTAAGAACGTTGCAGTCGGCGGTGGCGTCCGACAGCGGACGCACCCGACTGCAGAATACTATGTTCCCAGTCCTATGTATATAATATGGTTATTTGTGAGTTCAGAAAGAAACGCGATTTTGCTCCTTTAGGTGCGTGGGGGTGGGGGGGTCCAAAAATTTTTGATGCAGTTTTATCCAGGTGGTCAACATTAGTCTCTATGCCAAATTTGGTGACTCTAGCTCTACTGGTGTGGGAGATATAGGTTTTGCTCCATTGGGGGGGTGGGGGTGGGGGGGTCCAAAAATGTTTGATGCAGTTTTATCTAGGGGGCCAACATTAGTCTGTCTGTCAAATTTGGTGACTCAAGCTCTACTGGTGTGGGAGATAGAGGTTGTGCTCCATTGGGGGGGTGGGGGTGGTTTGTTTCCAAAAATTTTTGATGCAGTTTTATCCAGGCGGTCAACAATAGTCTCTATGCCAAATTTGGTGACTACAGCTCTACTGGTGTGAGAGATATAGGTTTTGCTCCATTGGGGGGCTGGGGGTGGGGGGGTCCAAAAATTTTTGATGCAGATCTATCAGGAATCTCAACTTTAGTGTGTATGCCAAATTTGGTAACTCTAGCTTTAAAAATGTGGAAGATACAGGTTTTCCCCAAATTTTGGGGGAGGGGGTGGGGGTGGGGGGCTGATCTTGACACTTTATAAACTGACGATATACACCAACATGTGTGCCAAATTTGGTTGCTCTAGCTCAAAGATAAAGGCAAAAAAATTGCGTTCATACGGACAGACGGACATTGCGCAAACCCAATATACTATTTTTCCCTTCGGGAACATAGTATAAAAATTAAATTCTCGACAAATTTTGCGTGACCCTTTTTGCATGCATAAAACGCTAATTTACCCAAAGCTTTCACCTTAAAGCGAAATCCACAGTTTAATTCTCGAGATATTTTGCGTGACTTTATATTCATGCATGATACGCAAATCTCTCCAAAATTTTCATGCTTCCAAAGTTGAATTCTCGACATATTTTGCGTGATCCTATATCCATGCATGATACGCAAATTTCTCCAATATTTTCATGCTTCCATAAGTTTGTCAAAACCAATCCGATTTTCGTGCTAAGGTCTTTGTTGTCATTTTTGGACTTATAGCGATATCCAAAATTGAATTCTCGACATATTTTGCGTGACCCTATTCATGCATGAAACGCTAATTTACCCAAAGCTTTGACGTTATAGCAATATCCAAAGTTGAATTATCGACATATTTTGCGAGACCCTCTATTCATGCATGATACGCAAATTCCTCCAAAATTTTCGTGCTTCCATAACTTTGTCAAAACCGAACCGATTTTCGTGATAAGTTCTTTGTTGTCATGGTTGGACTTATAGCGAAATCCAAAATTGAATTCTCTACATATTTTGTGTGACCCTATTTTCATGCATGAAACGCTGATTTACCCAAAACTTTCACCTTATAGCAAAATCCAAAATTGAATTCTCGACATATTTTGCGAGACCCTTTATTCATGCATGATACGCAAATTTCTCCAAAATTTTCATGCTTCCATAACTTTGTCAAAACCGAACCGATTTTCGTGCTAAGGTCTTGGTTGTCATGGTTGGACTTATAGCAAAATCCAAAGTTGAATTCTCGACATATTTTGCGTAACCCTTTATTCATTCATGAAACGCTAATTTACCCAAAGCTTTCACCTTATAGCAAAATCCAAAATTGAATTCTCGACATATTTTGCGAGACCCTATATACATGCATGATACGCAAATCTCTCCAAAATTTTCATGCTTCCATAACTTTGTCAAAACCGAACCGGTTTTCGTGCAAAGGTCTTTATTGTCATGGTTGGACTTATAGCAATATGAAAAATTGAATTCTCGACATGTTTTGCGTGACCCTATATTCATGCATGAAACGCTAATTTACCCAAAGCTTTCACCTTATAGCAAAATCCAAAGTTGAATTCTCGACATATTTTGCGTGATCCTATATACATGCATGATACGCAAATCTCTCCAAAATTTTCATGCTTCCATAACTTTGTCAAAACCGAACCGATTTTCGTGCTAAGGTCTTTGTTGTCATGGTTGGACTTATAGCGAAATCAAAAATTGAATTCTCGACATATTTTGCGTGACCCTATTTTCATGCATGAAACGCTAATTTACCCAAAGCTTTCACCTTATAGCAAAATCCAAAGTTGAATTCTCGACATATTTTGCGTGATCCCTATATTCATGCATGATACGCAAATTTCTCCAAAATTTTCATGCTTCCATAACTTTGTCAAAACCGAACCGATTTTCGTGCTAAGGTCTTTGTTGTCATTGTTGGACTTATAGCGAAATCCAAAATTGAATTCTCGACATATTTTGCGTGACCATTTCATACATGAAACGCTAATTTAACCAAAGCTTTCACCTTATAGCAATATCCAAAGTTGAATTCTCGACATATTTTGCGTAATCCAAATTCATGCATGATACGCAAATTTCTCCAATATTTTCATGCTTCCATAAGTCTGTCAAAACCGAACCCATTTTCGTGTTAAGGACTTTGTTGTCATGGTTGGACTTATAGCAATATGAAAAATTAAATTCTCGACAAATTTTGCGTGACCCTATTTTCATGCATAAAACGCTAAAGCCAAAGCTTTCACCTTATAGCGAAATCCAAAGTTGAATTCTCGAGATATTTTGCGTGATTTTATATTCATGCATGATACGCAAATCTCTCCAAAATTTTCATGCTTCCAAAGTTGAATTCTCGACATATTTTGCGTGATCCTATATCCATGCATGATACGCAAATTTCTCCAATATTTTCATGCTTCCATAAGTTTGTCAAAACCAATCCGATTTTCGTGCTAAGGTCTTTGTTGTCATTGTTGGACTTATAGCGAAATCCAAAATAGAATTCTCGACATATTTTGCTTGACCCTATATTCATGCATGAAACGCTAATTTACCCAAAGCTTTGACGTTATAGCAATATCCAAAATTGAATTCTCGACATATTTTGCGTGACCCTATTTTCATGCATGAAACGCAAATTTCTCCAAAATTTTTGCTAAGGTTTTTGTTGTCATGGTTGGACTTATAGCGAAATCAAAAATTGAATTCTCTACATATTTTGCGTGACCCTATTTTCATGCATGAAACGCTAATTTACCCAAAGCTTTCACCTTATAGCAATATCCAAAGTTGAATTCTCGACATATTTTGCGAGATCCTATATCCATGCATGATACGCAAATTTCTCCAAAATTTTCATGCTTCCATAACTTTGTCAAAACCGAACCGATTTTCGTGCTAAGGTCTTTGTTGTCATTGTTGGACTTATAGCGAAATCAAAAATTGAATTCTCGACATATTTTGCTTGACCCTAAATTCATGCATGAAACGCTGATTTACTTTAACCTTCCACCTTATAGCAAAATCCAAAATTGAATTATCGACATATTTTGCGAGACCCTCTATTTATGCATGATACGCAAATTTCTCCAAGATTTTCATGCTTCCATAACCTTGTCAAAATCGATCCGATTTTTTTGCTAAGGTTTTTGTTGTCATGGTTGGACTTATAGCGAAATCCAATATTGAATTCTTTACATATTTTGCGTGACCCTATTTTCATGCATGAAACGCTAATTTACCCAAAGCTTTCACCTTATGGCAAAATCCAAAATTGAATTCTCAACATATTTTGCGAGACCCTATATTCATGCATGACACGCAAATTTCTCCAAAATTTTCATGCTTCCATAACTTTGTCAAAACCGAACCGATTTTCGTGCTAAGGTCTTTGTTGTCATGGTTGGACTTATAGCGAAATGAAAAATTTAATTCTCGACATATTTTGCGTGACCTCGACATTCATGCATGAAACGCTAATTTACCCAAAGCTTTCACCTTATAGCAATATCCAAAGTTGAATTCTCGACATATTTTGCGTGATCCTATATTCATGCATGATACGCAAATTTCTCCAAAATTTTCATGCTTCCATAACTTTGACAAACCGAACCGATTTTCGTGCTAAGGTCTTTGTTGTCATGGTTGGACTTATAGCGAAATCAAAAATTTAATTCTCGACATATTTTGCGTGACCCTATATTTCACCTTATAGCAAAATCCCAAGTTGTAATTCTCGACATATTTTGCGTGATCCTATATTCATGCATGAAACGCTAATTTACCCAAAGCTTTCACCTTATAGCAATATCCAAAGTTGAATTTTCGACATATTTTGCGTGATCCTATATTCATGCATGACACGCAAATCTCTCCAAAAATTTTCATGCTTCCATAACTTTGTCAAAACCGAACCGATTTTCGTGCTAAGGTCTTTGTTGTCATGGTTGGACTTATAGCGAAATCCAATATTGAATTCTTTACATATTTTGCGTGACCCTATTTTCATGCATGAAACGCTAATTTACCCAAAGCTTTCACCTTATAGCAAAATCCAAAGTTGAATTCTCGACATATTTTGCGTGATCCTATATTCATGCATGATACGAAAATTTCTCCAACATTTTCATTCTTCCATAAGTTTGTCAAAACCAAACCGATTTTCGTGCTAAGGTCTTTGTTGTCATTGTTGGACTTATAGCGAAATCCAAAATTGAATTCTCGACATATTTTGCGTGACCCTAAGCATGAAACGCTAATTTACCCAAAGCTTTGACGTTATAGCAATATCCAAAGTTGAATTATCGACATATTTTGCGAGACCCTCTATTCATGCATGACACGCAAATTTCTCCAAAATTTTCATGCTTCCATAACTTTGTCAAAACCGAACCGATTTTTGTGCTAAGGTCTTTGTTGTCATGGTTGGACTTATAGCGAAATCCAAAATTGAATTCTCGACATATTTTTCGTGACCCTATTTTCATGCATGAAACGCTAATTTTCCCAAAGCTTTCACCTTATAGCAAAATCCAAATTTGAAATCTCGACATATTTTGCGAGACCCTCTATTCATGCATGACACGCAAATTTCTCCAAAATTTTCATGCTTCCATAACTTTGTCAAAACCGAACCGATTTTTGTGCTAAGGTCTTTGTTGTCATGGTTGGACTTATAGCGAAATCCAAAATTGAATTTTCGACATATTTTGCGTGATCCTATATTCTTCATGACACGCAAGTCTCTCCAAAAATTTTCATGCTTCCATAACTTTGTCAAAACCGAACCGATTTTCGTGCTAAGGTCTTTGTTGTCATGGTTGGACTTATAGCGAAATGAAAAATTTAATTCTCGACATATTTTGCGTGACCTCGACATTCATGCATGAAACGCTAATTTACCCAAAGCTTTCACCTTATAGCAATATCCAAAGTTGAATTCTCGACATATTTTGCGTGATCCTATATTCATGCATGATACGCAAATTTCTCCAAAATTTTCATGCTTCCATAACTTTGACAAACCGAACCGATTTTCGTGCTAAGGTCTTTGTTGTCATGGTTGGACTTATAGCGAAATCCAAAATTGAATTCTCGACATATTTTGCGTGACCCTATATTTCACCTTATAGCAAAATCCCAAGTTGTAATTCTCGACATATTTTGCGTGATCCTATGTTCATGCATGATACGCAAATCTCTCCAAAATTTTCATGCTTCCATATCTTTGTCAAAACCGAACCGATTTTCGTGCTTAGGTCTTTGTTGTCATGGTTGGACTTATAGCGAAGTAATAAAATTGAATTCTCAACATATTTTGCGTGACCCTATATTCATGCATGAAACGCTAATTTACCCAAAGCTTTCACCTTATAAGAAAATCCAAAGTTGAATTCCCGACATATTTTGCGTGATCCTATATTCATGCATGATACGCAAATCTCTCCAAAATTTTCATGCTTTCATAACTTTGTCAAAACCGAACCGATTTTTGTGCTAAGATCTTTGTTGTCATGGTTGGACTTATAGCGAAATCAAAAATTGAATTCTTGACATATTTTGCGTGACCCTATTTTCATGCATGAAACGCTAATTTACCCAAGGCTTTCACCTTACAGCAAAATCCAAAGATGAATTCTCGAGATATTTTGCGTGATCCTATATTCATGCATGATACGCAAATTTCTCCAACATTTTCATGCTTCCATAACTTTGTCAAAACCGAACCGGTTTTCGTGCTAAGGTCTTTGTTGTCATGGTTGGACTTATAGCGAAAGCCAAAATTGAATTCTCGACATATTTTGCGTGACCCTATATTCATGCATGAAACGCTAATTTACCCAAAGCTTTCACCTTATAGCAACATCCAAAATTGAATTCTCGACATATTTTGCGTGTCCCTAAATCCAATATCCAAAATTGAATTCTCAACATATTAATGCATGCAACGCCAATTTACCCAAAGCTTTCACCTTATAGCGAAATCAAAAATTGAATTCTCGACATATTTTGCGTGACCCTATTTTCATGCATGAAACGCTAATTTACCCAAAGCTTTCACCTTATAGCAAGATTCAAAATTGAATTCTCGACATATTTTGCGAGACCCTATAATCATGCATGATACGCAAATTTCTCCAAAATTTTCATGCTTCCATAACTTTGTCAAAACCGAACCGGTTTTCGTGCTAAGGTCTTTGTTGTCATGGTTGGACTTATAGCGAAATCAAAATTGAATTCACGACATATTTTGCGTGACCCTATTTTCATGCATGAAACGCTAATTTACCCAAAGCTTTCACCTTATAGCAATATCCAAAGTTGAATTCTCGACATATTTTGCGTGATCCTATATTCATGCATGATACGCAAATTTCTCCAAAATTTTCATGCTTCCATAACTTTGTCAAAACCGAACCGGTTTTCGTGCTAAGGTCTTTGTTGTCATGGTTGGACTTATAGCGAAATCCAAAATTGAATTCTTGACATATTTTGCGTGACATTTTATTTCATGCACGAAACGCTAATTTACCCAAAGCTTTCACCTTATAGCAACATCCAAAATTGAATTCTCGACATATTCTGCGTGATCCTATATTCATGCATGATACGCAAATTTCTTCAAAATTTTCATGCTTCCATAACTTTGTCAAAACCTAACCGGTTTTCGTGCTAAGGTCTTTGTTGTCATGGTTGGACTTATAGCGAAATCCAAAATTGAATTCTTGACATATTTTGCGTGACATTTTATTTCATGCACGAAACGCTAATTTACCCAAAGCTTTCACCTTATAGCAACATCCAAAATTGAATTCTCGACATATTTTGCGTGACCCTAAATCCAATATCCAAAATTGAATTCTCGACATATTAATGCATGAAACGCCAATTTACCCAAAGCTTTCACCTTATAGCGAAATCCAAAATTGAATTCTCGACATATTTTGCGTGACCCTATTTTCATGCATGAAACGCTAATTTACCCAAAGCTTTCACCTTATAGCAAGATTCAAAATTGAATTCTCGACATATTTTGCGAGACCCTATAATCATGCATGATACGCAAATTTCTCCAAAATTTTCATGCTTCCATAACTTTGTCAAAACCGAACCGATTTTCGTGCTAAGGTCTTTGTTGTCATGGTTGGACTTATAGCGAAATCCAAAATTGAATTCTGACATATTTTGAGTGACCCTATTTTCATGCATGATACGCAAATTTCTCCAAAATTTTCATGCTTCCATAGCTTTGTCAAAACCGAACCGATTTTCGTGCTAAGGTCTTGGTTGTCATGGTTGGACTTATAGCAAAATCCAAAATTGAATTCTCGACATATTTTGCGTGACCCTATTTTCATGCATGAAACGCTAATTTACCCAAAGCTTTCACCTTATAGCAAAATCCAAAATTGAATTCTCGACATATTTTGCGAGACCCTATATTCATGCATGATACGCAAATTTCTCCAAAATTTTCATGCTTCCATAACTATGTCAAAACCGAACCGGTTTTCGAGCAAAGGTCTTTATTGTCATGGTTGGACTTATAGCAATATGAAAAATTGAATTCTCAACATATTTTGCGAGACCTTCTATTCATGCATGACACGCAAGTTTCTCCAAAATTTTCATGCTTCCATAACTTTGTCAAAACCGAACCGATTTTCGTGCTAAGGTCTTGGTTGTCATGGTTGGACTTATAGCAATATGAAAAATTGAATTCTCGACATATTTTGCGTGACCCTATATTCATGCATGAAACGCTAATTTACCCAAAGCTTTCACCTTATAGCAAAATCCAAAGTTGAATTCTCGACATATTTTGCGTGATCCTATATTCATGCATGATACGCAAATTTCTCCAAAATTTTCATGCTTCCATAACTTTGTCAAAGCCGAACCGGTTTTCGTGCAAAGGTCTTTATTGTCATGGTTGGACTTATAGCGAAATCAAAAATTGAATTCTCGACATATTTTGCGTGACCCTATTTTCATGCATGAAACGCTAATTTACCCAAAGCTTTCACCTTATAGCAAAACCAAAAGTTGAATTCTCGAGATATTTTGCGTGATTTTGTATTCATGCATGATACGCAAATTTCTCCAAAATTTTCATGCTTCCAAAGTTGAATTCTCGACATATTTAGCGTGATCCTATATTAATGCATGGTACGCAAATTTCTCCAAAATTTTCATGCATCCATAACTTTGCCAATATCGAACCGAGTTTCGTGCATAAAGTCTTTGTTGTCATGGTTGGACTTATACCGAAATCAAAAATTGAATTCTCGACATATTATTTGTGACCCTATATTCATGCATGAAACGCTAATTTACCCAAAGCTTTCACCTTATAGGAATATCCAAAGTTGAATTCTCGACATATTTTGCGTGATCCTATATCCATGCATGATACGCAAATTTCTCCAATATTTTCATGCTTCCATAAGTTTGTCAAAACCAAACCGATTTTCGTGCTAAGGTCTTTGTTGTCATGGTTGGACTTATAGCGAAATCCAAAATTGAATTCTCGACATATTTTGCGTGACCCTATTTTCATGCATGAAACGCTAATTTACCCAAAGCTTTCACCTTATAGCAAGATTCAAAATTGAATTCTCGACATATTTTGCGAGACCCTATAATCATGCATGATACGCAAATTTCTCCAAAATTTTCATGCTTCCATAACTTTGTCAAAACCGAACCGGTTTTCGTGCTAAGGTCTTTGTTGTCATGGTTGGACTTATATCAATATGAAAAATTGAATTCTCGACATATTTTGCGTGACATTTCATGCATGAAAGCTAATTTACCCAAAGCTTTCACGTTATAGCAATATCCAAAGTTGAATTCTCGACATATTTTGCGTGATCCTATATTCATGCATGATACGCAAATTTCTCCAAAATTTTCATGCTTCCATAACTTTGTCAAAACCGAACCGATTTTTGTGCTAAGGTCTTTGTTGTCATGGTTGGACTTATAGCGAAATCCAAAATTGAATTCTGACATATTTTGCGTGACCCTATTTTCATGCATGAAACGCTAATTTACCCAAAGCTTTCACCTTATAGCAATATCCAAAGTTGAATTCTCGACATATTTTGCGAGACCCTACATTCATGCATGATACGCAAATTTCTCCAAAATTTTCATACTTCCATAACTTTGTCAAAACCGAACCGGTTTTCGTGCTAAGGTCTTTGTTGTCATGGTTGGACTTATAGCGAAATCCAAAATTGAATTCTTGACATATTTTGCGTGACATTTTATTTCATGCACGAAACGCTAAATTTACCCAAAGCATTCACCTTATAGCAACATCCAAAATTGAATTCTCGACATATTTTGCGTGACCCTAAATCCAATATCCAAAATTGAATTCTCGACATATTCATGCATGAAACGCTAATTTACCCAAAGCTTTCACCTTATAGCGAAATCCAA
Source organism: Hirtodrosophila histrioides (assembly GCA_037075165.1). NCBI lineage: Eukaryota > Metazoa > Arthropoda > Insecta > Diptera > Drosophilidae > Hirtodrosophila > Hirtodrosophila histrioides. The sequence continues at coordinate 84,999 of JBAMCL010000551.1, forward strand.
AATTGAATTCTCGACATATTTTGCGTGACCCTATTTTCATGCATGAAACGCTAATTTACCCAAAGCTATCACCTTATTGCAAGATTCAAAATTGAATTCTCGACATATTTTGCGAGACCCTATAATCATGCATGATACGCATATTTCTCCAAAATTTTCATGCTTCCATAACTTTGTCAAAACCGAACCGGTTTTCGTGCTAAGGTCTTTGTTGTCATGGTTGGACTTATAGCGAAATCCAAAATTGAATTCTCGACATATTTTGCTTGACATTTCATGCATGAAAGCTAATTTACCCAAAGCTTTCACGTTATAGGAATATCCAAAGTTGAATTCTCGACATATTTTGCGTGATCCTATATTCATGCATGATACGCAAATTTCTCCAAAATTTTCATGATTCCATAACTTTGTCAAAACCGAACCGATTTTTGTGCTAAGGTCTTTGTTGTCATGGTTGGACTTATAGCGAAATCCAAAATTGAATTCTGACATATTTTGCGTGACCCTATTTTCATGCATGAAACGCTAATTTAGCCAAAGCTTTCACCTTATAGCGAAATCCAAAATTGAATTCTGACATATTTTGCGAGACCCTATATTCATGCATGATACGCAAATTTCTCCAAAATTTTCATGCTTCCATAACTTTGTCAAAACCGAACCGGTTTTCGTGCTAAGGTCTTTGTTGTCATGGTTGGACTTATAGCGAAATCCAAAATTGAATTCTTGACATATTTTGCGTGACATTTTATTTCATGCACGAAACGCTAATTTACCCAAAGCTTTCACCTTATAGCGACATCCAAAATTGAATTCTTGACATATTTTGCGTGACCCTAAATCCAATATCCAAAATTGAATTCTCGACATATTCATGCATGAAACGCTAATTTACCCAAAGCTTTCACCTTATAGCGAAATCCAATATTGAATTCTCGACATATTTTGCGTGACCCTATTTTCATGCATGAAACGCTAATTTACCCAAAGCTATCACCTTATAGCAAGATTCAAAATTGAATTCTCGACATATTTTGCGAGACCCTATAATCATGCATGATACGCAAATTTCTCCAAAATTTTCATGCTTCCATAACTTTGTCAAAACCGAACCGGTTTTCGTGCTAAGGTCTTTGTTGTCATGGTTGGACTTATAGCAATATGAAAAATGGAATTCTCGACATATTTTGCGTGACATTTCATGCATGAAAGCTAATTTACCCAAAGCTTTCACGTTATAGGAATATCCAAAGTTGAATTCTCGACATATTTTGCGTGATCCTATATTCATGCATGATACGCAAATTTCTCCAAAATTTTCATGCTTCCATAACTTTGTCAAAACCGAACCGATTTTTGTGCTAAGGTCTTTGTTGTCATGGTTGGACTTATAGCGAAATCCAAAATTGAATTCTGACATATTTTGCGTGACCCTATTTTCATGCATGAAACGCTAATTTAGCCAAAGCTTTCACGTTATAGCAAAATCCAAAGTTGAATTCGCGAGACATTCTGCGTGATCCTATATTCATGCATGATACGCAAATTTCTCCAAAATTTTCATGCTTCCATAACTTTGTCAAAACCGAACCGGTTTTCGTGCTAAGGTCTTTGTTGTCATGGTTGGACTTATAGCAATATGAAAAATTTAATTCCCGACATATTTTGCGTGACATTTCATGCATGAAAGCTAATTTACCCAAAGCTATCACGTTATAGGAATATCCAAAGTTGAATTCTCGACATATTTTGCGTGATCCTATATTCATGCATGATACGCAAATTTCTCCAACATTTTCATGCTTCCATAACTTTGTCAAAACCGAACCGGTTTTCGTGCTAAGGTCTTTGTTGTCATGGTTGGACTTATATCAATATGAAAAATTGAATTCTCGACATATTTTGCGTGACCCTATATTCATGCATGAAAAGCTAATTTACCCAAAGCTTTCACCTTATAGCAACATCCAAAATTGAATTCTCGACATATTTTGCGTGTCCCTAAATCCAATATCCAAAATTGAATTCTCGACATATTAATGCATGCAACGCCAATTTACCCAAAGCTTTCACCTTATAGCGAAATCAAAAATTGAATTCTCGACATATTTTGCGTGACCCTATTTTCATGCATGAAACGCCAATTTACCCAAAGCTTTCACCTTATAGCGAAATCAAAAATTAAATTCTCGACATATTTTGCGAGACCCTATAATCATGCATGATACGCAAATTTCTCCAAAATTTTCATGCTTCCATAACTTTGTCAAAACCGAACCGGTTTTCGTGCTAAGGTCTTTGTTGTCATGGTTGGACTTATAGCGAAATCCAAAATTGAATTCTTGACATATTTTGCGTGACATTTTATTTCATGCACGAAACGCTAATTTACTCAAAGCTTTCACCTTATAGCAACATCCAAAATTGAATTCTCGACATATTCTGCGTGATCCTATAATCATGCATGATACGCAAATTTCTCCAAAATTTTCATGCTTCCATAACTTTGTCAAAACCGAACCGGTTTTCGTGCTAAGGTCTTTGTTGTCATGGTTGGACTTATAGCGAAATTCAAAATTGAATTCTCGACATATTTTGCGTGACATTTCATGCATGAAAGCTAATTTACCCAAAGCTTTCACGTTATAGGAATATCCAAAGTTGAATTCTCGACATATTTTGCGTGATCCTATATTCATGCATGATACGCAAATTTCTCCAAAATTTTCATGATTCCATAACTTTGTCAAAACCGAACCGATTTTTGTGCTAAGGTCTTTGTTGTCATGGTTGGACTTATAGCGAAATCCAAAATTGAATTCTGACATATTTTGCGTGACCCTATTTTCATGCATGAAACGCTAATTTAGCCAAAGCTTTCACCTTATAGCGAAATCCAAAATTGAATTCTGACATATTTTGCGAGACCCTATATTCATGCATGATACGCAAATTTCTCCAAAATTTTCATGCTTCCATAACTTTGTCAAAACCGAACCGGTTTTCGTGCTAAGGTCTTTGTTGTCATGGTTGGACTTATAGCGAAATCCAAAATTGAATTCTTGACATATTTTGCGTGACATTTTATTTCATGCACGAAACGCTAATTTACCCAAAGCTTTCACCTTATAGCAACATCCAAAATTGAATTCTCGACATATTTTGCGTGACCCTAAATCCAATATCCAAAATTGAATTCTCGACATATTCATGCATGAAACGCTAATTTACCCAAAGCTTTCACCTTATAGCGAAATCCAATATTGAATTCTCGACATATTTTGCGTGACCCTATTTTCATGCATGAAACGCTAATTTACCCAAAGCTATCACCTTATAGCAAGATTCAAAATTGAATTCTCGACATATTTTGCGAGACCCTATAATCATGCATGATACGCAAATTTCTCCAAAATTTTCATGCTTCCATAACTTTGTCAAAACCGATCCGGTTTTCGTGCTAAGGTCTTTGTTGTCATGGTTGGACTTATAGCAATATGAAAAATGGAATTCTCGACATATTTTGCGTGACATTTCATGCATGAAAGCTAATTTACCCAAAGCTTTCACGTTATAGGAATATCCAAAGTTGAATTCTCGACATATTTTGCGTGATCCTATATTCATGCATGATACGCAAATTTCTCCAAAATTTTCATGATTCCATAACTTTGTCAAAACCGAACCGATTTTTGTGCTAAGGTCTTTGTTGTCATGGTTGGACTTATAGCGAAATCCAAAATTGAATTCTGACATATTTTGCGTGACCCTATTTTCATGCATGAAACGCTAATTTAGCCAAAGCTTTCACCTTATAGCGAAATCCAAAATTGAATTCTGACATATTTTGCGAGACCCTATATTCATGCATGATACGCAAATTTCTCCAAAATTTTCATGCTTCCATAACTTTGTCAAAACCGAACCGGTTTTCGTGCTAAGGTCTTTGTTGTCATGGTTGGACTTATAGCGAAATCCAAAATTGAATTCTTGACATATTTTGCGTGACATTTTATTTCATGCACGAAACGCTAATTTACATAAAGCTTTCACCTTATAGCAACATCCAAAATTGAATTCTCGACATATTTTGCGTGACCCTAAATCCAATATCCAAAATTGAATTCTCGACATATTCATGCATGAAACGCTAATTTACCCAAAGCTTTCACCTTATAGCGAAATCCAATATTGAATTCTCGACATATTTTGCGTGACCCTATTTTCATGCATGAAACGCTAATTTACCCAAAGCTATCACCTTATAGCAAGATTCAAAATTGAATTCTCGACATATTTTGCGAGACCCTATAATCATGCATGATACGCAAATTTCTCCAAAATTTTCATGCTTCCATAACTTTGTCAAAACCGAACCGGTTTTCGTGCTAAGGTCTTTGTTGTCATGGTTGGACTTATAGCAATATGAAAAATGGAATTCTCGACATATTTTGCGTGACATTTCATGCATGAAAGCTAATTTACCCAAAGCTTTCACGTTATAGGAATATCCAAAGTTGAATTCTCGACATATTTTGCGTGATCCTATATTCATGCATGATACGCAAATTTCTCCAAAATTTTCATGCTTCCATAACTTTGTCAAAACCGAACCGATTTTTGTGCTAAGGTCTTTGTTGTCATGGTTGGACTTATAGCGAAATCCAAAATTGAATTCTGACATATTTTGCGTGACCCTATTTTCATGCATGAAACGCTAATTTAGCCAAAGCTTTCACGTTATAGCAAAATCCAAAGTTGAATTCGCGAGACATTCTGCGTGATCCTATATTCATGCATGATACGCAAATTTCTCCAAAATTTTCATGCTTCCATAACTTTGTCAAAACCGAACCGATTTTTGTGCTAAGGTCTTTGTTGTCATGGTTGGACTTATAGCGAAATCCAAAATTGAATTCTGACTTATTTTGCGTGACCCTATTTTCATGCATGAAACGCTAATTTAGCCAAAGCTTTCACCTTATAGCGAAATCCAAAATTGAATTCTGACATATTTTGCGAGACCCTATATTCATGCATGATACGCAAATTTCTCCAAAATTTTCATGCTTCCATAACTTTGTCAAAACCGAACCGGTTTTCGTGCTAAGGTCTTTGTTGTCATGGTTGGACTTATAGCGAAATCCAAAATTGAATTCTTGACATATTTTGCGTGACATTTTATTTCATGCACGAAACGCTAATTTACATAAAGCTTTCACCTTATAGCAACATCCAAAATTGAATTCTCGACATATTTTGCGTGACCCTAAATCCAATATCCAAAATTGAATTCTCGACATATTCATGCATGAAACGCTAATTTACCCAAAGCTTTCACCTTATAGCGAAATCCAATATTGAATTCTCGACATATTTTGCGTGACCCTATTTTCATGCATGAAACGCTAATTTACCCAAAGCTATCACCTTATAGCAAGATTCAAAATTGAATTCTCGACATATTTTGCGAGACCCTATAATCATGCATGATACGCAAATTTCTCCAAAATTTTCATGCTTCCATAACTTTGTCAAAACCGAACCGGTTTTCGTGCTAAGGTCTTTGTTGTCATGGTTGGACTTATAGCAATATGAAAAATGGAATTCTCGACATATTTTGCGTGACATTTCATGCATGAAAGCTAATTTACCCAAAGCTTTCACGTTATAGGAATATCCAAAGTTGAATTCTCGACATATTTTGCGTGATCCTATATTCATGCATGATACGCAAATTTCTCCAAAATTTTCATGCTTCCATAACTTTGTCAAAACCGAACCGATTTTTGTGCTAAGGTCTTTGTTGTCATGGTTGGACTTATAGCGAAATCCAAAATTGAATTCTGACATATTTTGCGTGACCCTATTTTCATGCATGAAACGCTAATTTAGCCAAAGCTTTCACGTTATAGCAAAATCCAAAGTTGAATTCGCGAGACATTCTGCGTGATCCTATATTCATGCATGATACGCAAATTTCTCCACAATTTTCATGCTTCCATAACTTTGTCAAAACCGAACCGGTTTTCGTGCTAAGGTCTTTGTTGTCATGGTTGGACTTATAGCGAAATCAAAAATTGAATTCTGACATATTTTGCGTGACCCTATTTTCATGCATGAAACGCTAATTTACCCAAGGCTTTCACCTTATAGCAATATCCAAAGTTGAATTCTCGACATATTTTGCGAGACCCTATATTCATGCATGATACGCAAATTTCTCCAAAATTTTCATGCTTCCATAACTTTGTCAAAACCGAACCGGTTTTCGTGCTAAGGTCTTTGTTGTCATGGTTGGACTTATAGCGAAATCCAAAATTGAATTCTTGACATATTTTGCGTGACATTTTATTTCATGCACGAAACGCTAATTTACCCAAAGCTTTCACCTTATAGCAACATCCAAAATTGAATTCTCGACATATTTTGCGTGACCCTAAATCCAATATCCAAAATTGAATTCTCGACATATTCATGCATGAAACGCTAATTTACCCAAAGCTTTCACCTTATAGCGAAATCCAAAATTGAATTCTCGACATATTTTGCGTGACCCTATTTTCATGCATGAAACGCTAATTTACCCAAAGCTATCACTTTATAGCAAGATTCAAAATTGAATTCTCGACATATTTTGCGAGACCCTATAATCATGCATGATACGCAAATTTCTCCAAAATTTTCATGCTTCCATAACTTTGTCAAAACCGAACCGGTTTTCGTGCTAAGGTCTTTGTTGTCATGGTTGGACTTATAGCAATATGAAAAATTTAATTCCCGACATATTTTGCGTGACATTTCATGCATGAAAGCTAATTTACCCAAAGCTTTCACGTTATAGGAATATCCAAAGTTGAATTCTCGACATATTTTGCGTGATCCTATATTCATGCATGATACGCAAATTTCTCCAACATTTTCATGCTTCCATAACTTTGTCAAAACCGAACCGGTTTTCGTGCTAAGGTCTTTGTTGTCATGGTTGGACTTATAGCGAAAGCCAAAATTGAATTCTCGACATATTTTGCGTGACCCTATATTCATGCATGAAACGCTAATTTACCCAAAGCTTTCACCTTATAGCAACATCCAAAATTGAATTCTCGACATATTTTGCGTGTCCCTAAATCCAATATCCAAAATTGAATTCTCGACATATTAATGCATGCAACGCCAATTTACCCAAAGCTTTTACCTTATAGCGAAATCAAAAATTGAATTCTCGACATATTTTGCGTGACCCTATTTTCATGCATGAAACGCCAATTTACCCAAAGCTTTCACCTTATAGCGAAATCAAAAATTGAATTCTCGACATATTTTGCGAGACCCTATAATCATGCATGATACGCAAATTTCTCCAAAATTTTCATGCTTCCATAACTTTGTCAAAACCGAACCGGTTTTCGTGCTAAGGTCTTTGTTGTCATGGTTGGACTTATAGCGAAATCCAAAATTGAATTCTTGACATATTTTGCGTGACATTTTATTTCATGCACGAAACGCTAATTTACTCAAAGCTTTCACCTTATAGCAACATCCAAAATTGAATTCTCGACATATTCTGCGTGATCCTATATTCATGCATGATACGCAAATTTCTTCAAAATTTTCATGCTTCCATAACTTTGTCAAAACCGAACCGGTTTTCGTGCTAAGGTCTTTGTTGTCATGGTTGGACTTATAGCGAAATCCAAAATTGAATTCTTGACATATTTTGCGTGACATTTTATTTCATGCACGAAACGCTAATTTACCCAAAGCTTTCACCTTATAGCAACATCCAAAATTGAATTCTCGACATATTTTGCGTGACCCTAAATCCAATATCCAAAATTGAATTCTCGACATATTAATGCATGAAACGCCAATTTACCCAAAGCTTTCACCTTATAGCGAAATCCAAAATTGAATTCTCGACATATTTTGCGTGACCCTATTTTCATGCATGAAACGCTAATTTACCCAAAGCTTTCACCTTATAGCAAGATTCAAAATTGAATTCTCGACATATTTTGCGAGACCCTATAATCATGCATATTACGCAAATTTCTCCAAAATTTTCATGCTTCCATAACTTTGTCAAAACCGAACCGGTTTTCGTGCTAAGGTCTTTGTTGTCATGGTTGGACTTATAGCAATATGAAAAATTGAATTCTCGACATATTTTGCGTGACATTTCATGCATGAAAGCTAATTTAACCGAACCGATTTTTGTGCTAAGGTCTTTGTTGTCATGGTTGGACTTATAGCGAAATCCAAAATTGAATTCTGACATATTTTGCGTGACCCTATTTTCATGCATGAAACGCTAATTTACCCAAAGCTTTAACCTTATAGCAAAATCCAAAATTGAATTCTCGACATATTTTGCCAGACCCTATATTCATGCATGATACGCAAATTTCTCCAAAATTTTCATGCTTCCATAACTTTGTCTAAACCGAACCGGTTTTCGTGCTAAGGTCTTTGTTGTCATGGTTGGACTTATAGCGAAAGCCAAAATTGAATTCTCGACATATTTTGCGTGACCCTTTATTCATGCATGAAACGCTAATTTACCCAAAGCTTTCACCTTATAGCGAAATCCAAAATTGAATTCTCGACATATTTTGCGTGACCCTATTTTCATGCATGTAACGCTAATTTACCCAAAGCTTTCACCTTATAGCAAGATTCAAAATTGAATTCTCGACATATTTTGCGAGACCCTATAATCATGCATATTACGCAAATTTCTCCAAAATTTTCATGCTTCCATAACTTTGTCAAAACCGAACCGGTTTTGCATTTCGGACGTTGATGTACTAACGAACAGTACATACAAGTGGCCCAACGACACCAAGCACGGGCTTGTTAACGCGCGGACCCAAGCATAAATGCAACCCACCTCCCGCCCAACCGACCGAGAGGCGCACCGCATAACGTACGGTAGCGGAAGATCGCGGACAATAAAAATACAAACTAAATACAGAAATACCATTATACAAAAAGACTCTAAGGATTACATAAGTAGCGTAAGAGTAAAGTTCTAAGTGTAGAAATTGAAGTAGCATTACTTACTAAATGGAAAAGATTGTTATAGTTAGAACATAAGATTCGAAGTGGGTTATGAATAGCATAATTAGAACTACAAGTTTGAAGAGAAAGAGGAAGAAAATTTCTAGAACTTCTGATCGGAACTGCAAAACTAATTTGGCTGATTTTCGTGCTAAGGTCTTTGTTGTCATGGTTGGACTTATAGCAATATGAAAAATTGAATTCTCGACATATTTTGCGTGACATTTCATGCATGAAAGCTAATTTAACCGAACCGATTTTTGTGCTAAGGTCTTTGTTGTCATGGTTGGACTTATAGCGAAATCCAAAATTGAATTCTGACATATTTTGCGTGACCCTATTTTCATGCATGAAACGCTAATTTACCCAAAGCTTTAACCTTATAGCAAAATCCAAAATTGAATTCTCGACATATTTTGCGAGACCCTATATTCATGCATGATACGCAAATTTCTCCAAAATTTTCATGCTTCCATAACTTTGTCAAAACCGAACCGGTTTTCATGCATAAAGTCTTTGTTGTCATGGTTGGACTTATACCGAAATCCAAAATAGAATTTTCAAAATATTTTGCGTGACCCCATGAAACGCTAATTTACCCAAAGCTTTCACCTTATAGCAATATCCAAAGTTGAATTCTCGACATATTTTGCGTGATCCTATATTCATGCATGATACGCAAATTTCTCCAAAATTTTCAGGCTTCCATAACTTTGTCAAAATCGAACCGATTTTCATGCATAAAGTCTTTGTTGTCATGGTTGGACTTATACCGAAATCCAAAATAGAATTTTCAAAATATTTTGCGTGAACCCATGAGACGCTAATTTACCCAAAGCTTTCACCTTATAGCAATATCCAAAGTTGAATTCTCGACATATTTTGCGTGACCCTATTTTCATGCATGTAACGCTAATTTACCCAAAGCTTTCATCTTATAGCAAAATACAAAGTTGAATTCGCGAGACATTCTGCGTGATCCTATATTCATGCATGATACGCAAATCTCTCCAAAATTTTCATGCTTCCATAAGTTTGTCAAAATCGAACCGATTTTCATGCATAAAGTCTTTGTTGTCATGGTTGGACTTATACCGAAATCCAAAATAGAATTTTCAAAATATTTTGCGTGACCCCATGAAACGCTAATTTACCCAAAGCTTTCACCTTATAGCAATATCCAAAGTTGAATTCTCGACATATTTTGCGTGATCCTATATTCATGCATGATACGCAAATTTCTCCAAAATTTTCAGGCTTCCATAACTTTGACAAAATCGAACCGATTTTCATGCATAAAGTCTTTGTTGTCATGGTTGGACTTATACCGAAATCCAAAATAGAATTTTCAAAATATTTTGCGTGAACCCATGAGACGCTAATTTACCCAAAGCTTTCACCTTATAGCAATATCCAAAGTTGAATTCTCGACATATTTTGCGTGATCCTATATTCATGCATGATACGTAAATTTTTCCAATATTTTCATGCTTCCATAAGTTTGTCAAAACCGAACCGATTTTCGTGCTAAGGTCTTTGTTGTCATGGTTGGACTTATAGCGAAATCCAAAATTGAATTCTCGACATATTTTGCGTGACCCTATTTTGTTTCATGCATGAAACGCTTATTTACCCAAAGCTTTCACCTTTTAGCAATATCCAGAGTTGAATTCTCGACATATTTTGCGTGATCCTATATTCATGCATGATACGCAAATTTCTCCAAAATTTTCAGGCTTCCATAACTTTGTCAAAATCGAACCGATTTTCGTGCTAAGGTCTTTGTTGTCATGGTTGGACTTATAGCGAAATGAAAAATTTAATTCTCGACATATTTTGCGTGACCTCGACATTCATGCATGAAACGCTAATTTACCCAAAGCTTTCACCTTATAGCAATATCCAAAGTTGAATTCTCGACATATTTTGCGTGATCCTATATTCATGCATGATACGCAAATTTCTCCAAAATTTTCATGCTTCCATAACTTTGACAAACCGAACCGATTTTCGTGCTAAGGTCTTTGTTGTCATGGTTGGACTTATAGCGAAATGAAAAATTTAATTCTCGACATATTTTGCGTGACCTCGACATTCATGCATGAAACGCTAATTTACCCAAAGCTTTCACCTTATAGCAATATCCAAAGTTGAATTCTCGACATATTTTGCGTGATCCTATATTCATGCATGATACGAAAATTTTTCCAATATTTTCATGCTTCCATAAGTTTGTCAAAACCGAACCGATTTTCGTGCTAAGGTCTTTGTTGTCATGGTTGGACTTATAGCGAAATGAAAAATTTAATTCTCGACATATTTTGCGTGACCTCGACAATCATGCATGAAACGCTAATTTACCCAAAGCTTTCACCTTATAGCAATATCCAAAGTTGAATTCTCGACATATTTTGCGTGATCCTATATTCATGCATGATACGCAAATTTCTCCAAAATTTTCATGCTTCCATATCTTTGTCAAAACCGATCCGATTTTCGTGCTAAGGTCTTTGTTGTCATGGTTGGACTTATAGCGAAGTAATAAAATTGAATTCTCAACATATTTTGCGTGACCCTATATTCATGCATGAAACGCTTATTTACCCAAAGCTTTCACCTTACAGCAAAATCCAAAGTTGAATTCTCGACATATTTTGCGTGATCCTATATTCATGCATGACACGCAAATCTCTCCAAAAATTTTCATGCTTCCATAACTTTGTCAAAACCGTACCGATTTTCGTGCTAAGGTCTTTGTTGTCATGGTTGGACTTATAGCGAAATCCAAAATTGAATTCTCGACATATTTTGCGTGACCCAATTTTCATGCATGAAACGCTAATTTACCCAAAGCTTTCACCTTATAGCAAAATCCAAAGTTGAATTCTCGACATATTTTGCGTGATCCTATATACATTCATGATACGCAAATCTCTCCAAAATTTTCATGCTTCCATAACTTTGTCAAAACCGAACCGATTTTCGTGCTAAGGTCTTTGTTGTCATGGTTGGACTTATAGCGAAATAATAAAATTGAATTCTCGACATATTTTGCGTGACCCTTTATTCATGCATGAAACGCTAATTTACCCAAAGCTTTCACCTTATAGCAATATCCAAAGTTGAATTCTCGACATATTTTGCGTGATCCTATATTCATGCATGACACGCAAATCTCTCCAAAAATTTTCATGCTTCCATAACTTTGTCAAAACCGTACCGATTTTCGTGCTAAGGTCTTTGTTGTCATGGTTGGACTTATAGCGAAATCCAAAATTGAATTCTCGACATATTTTGCGTGACCCAATTTTCATGCATGAAACGCTAATTTACCCAAAGCTTTCACCTTATAGCAATATCCAAAGTTGAATTCTCGACATATTTTGCGTGATCCTATATTCATGCATGATACGCAAATTTCTCCAAAATTTTCAGGCTTCCATAACTTTGTCAAAATCGAACCGATTTTCATGCATAAAGTCTTTGTTGTCATGGTTGGACTTATACCGAAATCCAAAATAGAATTTTCAAAATATTTTGCGTGACCCCATGAGACGCTAATTTACCCAAAGCTTTCACCTTATAGCAATATCCAAAGTTGAATTCTCGACATATTTTGCGTGATCCTATATTCATGCATGATACGCAAATTTTTCCAATATTTCATGCTTCCATAAGTTTGTCAAAACCGAACCGATTTTCGTGCTAAGGTCTTTGTTGTCATGGTTGGACTTATGCGAAATCCAAAATTGAATTCTCGACATATTTTGCGTGACCCTATTTTGTTTCATGCATGAAACGCTTATTTACCCAAAGCTTTCACCTTTTAGCAATATCCAGAGTTGAATTCTCGACATATTTTGCGTGATCCTATATTCATGCATGATACGCAAATTTCTCCAAAATTTTCAGGCTTCCATAACTTTGTCAAAATCGAACCGATTTTCATGCATAAAGTCTTTGTTGTCATGCTTGGACTTATAGCGAAATCCAAAATTGAATTCTCGACATATTTTACGTGACGCTATTTTGTTTCATGCATGAAACGCTTATTTACCCAAAGCTTTCACCTTATAGCAATATCCAGAGTTGAATTCTCGACATATTTTGCGTGATCCTATATTCATGCATGATACGCAAATTTCTCCAAAATTTTCGGGCTTCCATAACTTTGTCAAAATCGAACCGATTTTCATGCATAAAGTCTTTGTTGTCATGGTTGGACTTATACCGAAATCCAAAATAGAATTTTCAAAATATTTTGCGTGACCCCATGAAACGCTAATTTACCCAAAGCTTTCACCTTATAGCAATATCCAAAGTTGAATTCTCGACATATTTTGCGTGATCCTATATTCATGCATGATACGTAAATTTTTCCAATATTTTCATGCTTCCATAAGTTTTTCAAAACCGAACCGATTTTCGTGCTAAGGTCTTTGTTGTCATGGTTGGACTTATAGCGAAATGAAAAATTTAATTCTCGACATATTTTGCGTGACCTCGACATTCATGCATGAAACGCTAATTTACCCAAAGCTTTCACCTTATAGCAATATCCAAAGTTGAATTCTCGACATATTTTGCGTGATCCTATATTCATGCATGATACGCAAATTTCTCCAAAATTTTCATGCTTCCATAACTTTGACAAACCGAACCGATTTTCGTGCTAAGGTCTTTGTTGTCATGGTTGGACTTATAGCGAAATCAAAAATTTAATTCTCGACATATTTTGCGTGACCCTATATTTCACCTTATAGCAAAATCCCAAGTTGTAATTCTCGACATATTTTGCGTGATCCTATATTCATGCATGATACGCAAATCTCTCCAAAATTTTCATGCTTCCATATCTTTGTCAAAACCGAACCGATTTTCGTGCTAAGGTCTTTGTTGTCATGGTTGGACTTATAGCGAAGTAATAAAATTGAATTCTCAACATATTTTGCGTGACCCTATATTCATGCATGAAACGCTTATTTACCCAAAGCTTTCACCTTATAAGAAAATCCAAAGTTGAATTCCCGACATATTTTGCGTGATCCTATATTCATGCATGATACGCAAATCTCTCCAAAATTTTCATGCTTTCATAACTTTGTCAAAACCGAACCGATTTTTGTGCTAAGATCTTTGTTGTCATGGTTGGACTTATAGCGAAATCAAAAATTGAATTCTTGACATATTTTGCGTGACCCTATTTTCATGCATGAAACGCTAATTTACCCAAAGCTTTCACCTTACAGCAAAATCCAAAGATGAATTCTCGAGATATTTTGCGTGATCCTATATTCATGCATGATACACAAATTTCTCCAAAATTTTCATGCTTCCATAAGTTAGTCAAAACCGAACCGATTTTCGTGCTAAGGTCTTTGTTGTCATGGTTGGACTTATAGCGAAATCCAAAATCGAATTCTCGACATATTTTGCGTGACCCAATTTTCATGCATGAAACGCTAATTTACCCAAAGCTTTCACCTTATAGCAAAATCCAAAGTTGAATTCTCGACATATTTTGCGTGATCCTATATACATTCATGATGCGCAAATCTCTCCAAAATTTGCATGCTTCCATAACTTTGTCAAAACCGAACCGATTTTCGTGCTAAGGTCTTTGTTGTCATGGTTGGACTTATAGCGAAATAATAAAATTGAATTCTCGACATATTTTGCGTGACCCTTTATTCATGCATGAAACGCTAATTTACCCAAAGCTTTCACCTTATAGCAATATCCAAAGTTAAATTTTCGACATATTTTGCGTGATCCTATATTCATGCATGACACGCAAATCTCTCCAAAAATTTTCATGCTTCCATAACTTTGTCAAAACCGAACCGATTTTCGTGCTAAGGTCTTTGTTGTCATGGTTGGACTTATAGCGAAATCAAAAATTGAATTCTCGACATATTTTGCGTGACCCTATTTTCATGCATGAAACGCTAAATTACCCAAAGCTTTCACCTTATAGCAATATCCAAAGTTGAATTCTCGACATATTTTGCGTGATCCTATATTCATGCATGATACGAAAATTTCTCCAACATTTTCATTCTTCCATAAGTTTGTCAAAACCAAACCATTTTCGTGCTAAGGTCTTTGTTGTCATTGTTGGACTTATAGCGAAATCCAAAATTGAATTCTCGACATATTTTGCGTGACCCTAAGCATGAAACGCTAATTTACCCAAAGCTTTGACGTTATAGCAATATCCAAAGTTGAATTATCGACATATTTTGCGAGACCCTCTATTCATGCATGACACGCAAATTTCTCCAAAATTTTCATGCTTCCATAACTTTGTCAAAACCGAACCGATTTTTGTGCTAAGGTCTTTGTTGTCATGGTTGGACTTATAGCGAAATCCAAAATTGAATTCTCGACATATTTTGCGTGACCCTATTTTCATGCATGAAACGCTAATTTACCCAAAGCTTTCACCTTATAGCAAAATCCAAATTTGAAATCTCGACATATTTTGCGAGACCCTCTATTCATGCATGACACGCAAATTTCTCCAAAATTTTCATGCTTCCATAACTTTGTCAAAACCGAACCGATTTTTGTGCTAAGGTCTTTGTTGTCATGGTTGGACTTATAGCGAAATCCAAAATTGAATTTTCGACATATTTTGCGTGATCCTATATTCATGCATGACACGCAAATCTCTCCAAAAATTTTCATGCTTCCATAACTTTGTCAAAACCGAACCGATTTTCGTGCTAAGGTCTTTGTTGTCATGGTTGGACTTATAGCGAAATCAAAAATTTAATTCTCGACATATTTTGCGTGACCTCGACATTCATGCATGAAACGCTAATTTACCCAAAGCTTTCACCTTATAGCAATATCCAAAGTTGAATTCTCGACATATTTTGCGTGATCCTATATTCATGCATGATACGCAAACTTCTCCAAAATTTTCATGCTTCCATAACTTTGACAAACCGAACCGATTTTCGTGCTAAGGTCTTTGTTGTCATGGTTGGACTTATAGCGAAATCAAAAATTTAATTCTCGACATATTTTGCGTGACCCTATATTTCACCTTATAGCAAAATCCCAAGTTGTAATTCTCGACATATTTTGCGTGATCCTATATTCATGCATGATACGCAAATCTCTCCAAAATTTTCATGCTTCCATATCTTTGTCAAAACCGAACCGATTTTCGTGCTAAGGTCTTTGTTGTCATGGTTGGACTTATAGCGAAGTAATAAAATTGAATTCTCAACATATTTTGCGTGACCCTATATTCATGCATGAAACGCTTATTTACCCAAAGCTTTCACCTTATAAGAAAATCCAAAGTTGAATTCCCGACATATTTTGCGTGATCCTATATTCATGCATGATACGCAAATCTCTCCAAAATTTTCATGCTTTCATAACTTTGTCAAAACCGAACCGATTTTTGTGCTAAGATCTTTGTTGTCATGGTTGGACTTATAGCGAAATCAAAAATTGAATTCTTGACATACTTTGCGTGACCCTATTTTCATGCATGAAACGCTAATTTACCCAAAGCTTTCACCTTACAGCAAAATCCAAAGATGAATTCTCGAGATATTTTGCGTGATCCTATATTCATGCATGATACACAAATTTCTCCAAAATTTTCATGCTTCCATAAGTTAGTCAAAACCGAACCGATTTTCGTGCTAAGGTCTTTGTTGTCATGGTTGGACTTATAGCGAAATCCAAAATCGAATTCTCGACATATTTTGCGTGACCCAATTTTCATGCATGAAACGCTAATTTACCCAAAGCTTTCACCTTATAGCAAAATCCAAAGTTGAATTCTCGACATATTTTGCGTGATCCTATATACATTCATGATACGCAAATCTCTCCAAAATTTTCATGCTTCCATAACTTTGTCAAAACCGAACCGATTTTCGTGCTAAGGTCTTTGTTGTCATGGTTGGACTTATAGCGAAATAATAAAATTGAATTCTCGACATATTTTGCGTGACCCTTTATTCATGCATGAAACGCTAATTTACCCAAAGCTTTCACCTTATAGCAATATCCAAAGTTGAATTTTCGACATATTTTGCGTGATCCTATATTCATGCATGACACGCAAATCTCTCCAAAAATTTTCATGCTTCCATAACTTTGTCAAAACCGAACCGATTTTCGTGCTAAGGTCTTTGTTGTCATGGTTGGACTTATAGCGAAATCAAAAATTGAATTCTCGACATATTTTGCGTGACCCTATTTTCATGCATGAAACGCTAAATTACCCAAAGCTTTCACCTTATAGCAAAATCCAAAGTTGAATTCTCGACATATTTTGCGTGATCCTATATTCATGCATGATACGAAAATTTCTCCAACATTTTCATTCTTCCATAAGTTTGTCAAAACCAAACCGATTTTCGTGCTAAGGTCTTTGTTGTCATTGTTGGACTTATAGCGAAATCAAAAATTGAATTCTCGACATATTTTGCGTGACCCTAAGCATGAAACGCTAATTTACCCAAAGCTTTGACGTTATAGCAATATCCAAAGTTGAATTATCGACATATTTTGCGAGACCCTCTATTCATGCATGACACGCAAATTTCTCCAAAATTTTCATTCTTCCATAACTTTGTCAAAACCGAACCGATTTTTGTGCTAAGGTCTTTGTTGTCATGGTTGGACTTATAGCGAAATAATAAAATTGAATTCTCGACATATTTTGCGTGACCCTTTATTCATGCATGAAACGCTAATTTACCCAAAGCTTTCACCTTATAGCAATATCCAAAGTTGAATTTTCGACATATTTTGCGTGATCCTATATTCATGCATGACACGCAAATCTCTCCAAAAATTTTCATGCTTCCATAACTTTGTCAAAACCGAACCGATTTTCGTGCTAAGGTCTTTGTTGTCATGGTTGGACTTATAGCGAAATCAAAAATTGAATTCTCGACATATTTTGCGTGACCCTATTTTCATGCATGAAACGCTAAATTACCCAAAGCTTTCACCTTATAGCAAAATCCAAAGTTGAATTCTCGACATATTTTGCGTGATCCTATATTCATGCATGATACGAAAATTTCTCCAACATTTTCATTCTTCCATAAGTTTGTCAAAACCAAACCGATTTTCGTGCTAAGGTCTTTGTTGTCATTGTTGGACTTATAGCGAAATCCAAAATTGAATTCTCGACATATTTTGCGTGACCCTAAGCATGAAACGCTAATTTACCCAAAGCTTTGACGTTATAGCAATATCCAAAGTTGAATTATCGACATATTTTGCGAGACCCTCTATTCATGCATGACACGCAAATTTCTCCAAAATTTTCATTCTTCCATAACTTTGTCAAAACCGAACCGATTTTTGTGCTAAGGTCTTTGTTGTCATGGTTGGACTTATAGCGAAATCCAAAATTGAATTCTCGACATATTTTGCGTGACCCTATTTTCATGCATGAAACGCTAATTTTCCCAAAGCTTTCACCTTATAGCAAAATCCAAATTTGAAATCTCGACATATTTTGCGAGACCCTCTATTCATGCATGATACGCAAGTTTCTCCAAAATTTTCATGCTTCCATAACTTTGTCAAAACCGAACCGGTTTCGTGCAAAAATCTTTATTGTCATGGTTGGACTTATTCTATATTCATATTCATGCATGAAACGCTAATTTACCCAAAACTTTCACCTTATGGCAAAATCCAAAATTGAATTCTCGACATATTTTGCGTGACCCTTTATTCATGCATGATACGCAAATTTCTCCAAAATTTTCATGCTTCCATAACTTTGTCAAAACCGAACCGATTCTCGTGCTGAGGTCTGGGTTGTCATGGTTGGTCTTATAGCAATATGAAAAATGGAATTCTCGACATATTTTGCGGACTATATTCATGCATGAAACGCTAATTTACCCAAAGCTTTCACCTTATAGCAAAATCCAAAATTGAATTCTCGACATATTTTGCGTGATCCTATTTTCATGCATGATACGCAAATTCCTCCAAAATTTTCGTGCTTCCATAACTTTGTCAAAACCGAACCGATTTTCGTGATAAGTTCTTTGTTGTCATTGTTGGACTTATAGCGAAATCAAAAATTGAATTCTCGACATATTTTGCGTGACCCTATTTTCATGCATGAAACGCTAATTTACCCAAAGCTATCACCTTATAGCAATATCCAAAGTTGAATTCTCGACATATTTTGCGTGATCCTATATTCATGCATGATACGCAAATTTCTCCAAAATTTTCATGCTTCCATAACTTTGTCAAAACCGAACCGATTTTCGTGCTAAGGTCTTTGTTGTCATGGTTGGACTTATAGCAATATGAAAAATTAAATTCTCGACAAATTTTGCGTGACCCTATTTTCATGCATAAAACGCTAATTTACCCAAAGCTTTCACCTTATAGCGAAATCCAAAGTTGAATTCTCGAGATATTTTGCGTGATTTTATATTCATGCATGATACGCAAATCTCTCCAAAATTTTCATGCTTCCTGTTTAAGCAACTAAAGCTAAAACAGCCAAACCGGCATCACTGGTGCAGTCGTGCACCAGTTACTCACCACACTAAAACTTAAGCGCCATTTTCCTAGGCCAATTTTAGTCTTAAAGAAGCTGTGAACACGTGAAGACATATATAATTTGAAGTGAATAAAATTAAAGTGAAATTAACTGCAAGTGCCTTCTTTTCTTGGGAATCTTCATCGTTTTCTACTGCCACTACAAACATTGGTCCTTCGAGCCGGATAATTACTGGAAACTCGCCCCTACGATTCGGTAGAAGAAATAAAAGATAAGTAATTCCATCTACAAGTTGCCATCTACACATATTTGCATGCACCTCCATTTTTATTCCATTGCTTATGCATGCAAATATCACTCCAAATTTCCAAATCGTGCATCAGCGCAACTTTCAACCCCAAACTCATTGCCAGCGCTTGCAGCCTCTTTCAGTCGCTCCACTTGTTGCCACCACTTTTCACTGCCTTTCAAGATCAGCAGAAAGTGTTCCTGAATCCATCCTGTGCCTAAAATCCACAAATTGTTACAATAATTGGCCAATTGTTCAGTGCATTTTGTCACTTGCGTGCACACTTCCATACATACATACATACATACATATGCACGTACGTACATATGCAAGTGCACAGTCAATTGCCACATTAATGCCATTGCACAGGATTTCCACTACATTCCACATTTCCAATAACAGACACTTTAATAAATTTTAATATTTATTAAACATTGCGTTTTAATATTGATACATTTCACATATCTACTGTAATGCAGTGAGCGCCAGTGAAATAAAAGAATCAAAACCAATATTTTGTTCT